>SCLH01063229.1:13034-38567 GCA_004367855.1 Oikopleura vanhoeffeni
CAAGGGGGGGGGTTAAGTAACTCGGCATCAAGATGGATATACCGTTTATTCAGTATAGGCCGAAAGGCTACGGAAAATAGAGTATTTCTGAAAACGATGAGCAGAAATTGCTCAATTTTCTCGAGTGCGTGATGGCAAAAATTTTTTTTTCAATTTTATATTAAAAATATTTTCGAGGTTCAGTCCATATTTTTCCAAAATGTAAGAGATAACGCTTAGGACTTCACGTATGCATATTAACGATAGGTAATAGAAACGACTTTATGTTCGACTCAATTAAACTTACACTTATCCAGGATAAATTTTTCTTCGAATTAGGTTTATATAACTAAGTTGAAAATATAAACATTTGAAATAAACTTGTGTTATTTTCCGGTTGCAGGAGAAACGACCGGCATTTGTAGCTCGCGACGGAGGCCGTCGAGCACGTGCCTGAAAAGTCAATAAACTTGCGCGGTGGAGGCAACTTTCAGCTGAACCGATGAGTTCAAAGGATATGTGTACTATATGATTAGTCTATACTCCACTTTTAAGCAATATGTTGTTTTGAGTACCGTCGAACTTTTCCTTATGTGATAGATTTAAAATTCGTTCATCTCCGCATTTTATTGAAATTTATGAATTTTTCAAAATTTTAAATTAGCGTTTTCGAAAATAGAAAAACACACGAAAATTAATGGAGGAGTAGGCTTTTGCTGCGGCCTGTAAAATAGTCAAAAAACATTTTTGGCTATTCTGGGAAAATTGTATCCGAATTAAGGAACTCCTAGAAACCATCTGCCATATTTTGTGATCGAGAAAATCCTAAATAATTTTCTCAGCTCAAAACTCAACGAGGCGTAGCTTTTTGCGACAAAACTCTATCGTACAGCCGTTCCTGATTGGTTTATGGATCAGTGTCTGATTATTTCCAGAGGTAGAATCTCGTTGATTATTTTTGGAGAATTTCTGCTCCCTGGGTATCAAGGTATAGCATCTTAATTACTTAAAATTATCCGGCACGAAGATCACCTCATTAGGTTTTGAGGAAAATTCTTGGATTTGCTTCAGTATTCCTCAAAAAACGGTATTTGATCATATTTTAGAATCTCAATTGAAAATGTATCCCTGGATGTAAAATTTAACATATTCAAAGCCTCCTTTTCGATCGAGTCCTTGCAAATCACCTAAAAAAGTTTTTGTTAAAATGTTTTCTGGTTTTTTCAAAAAAACTGTATTTAATTTTTTATAATCAAGAAATTTACTTAATTCATTACCAAGTTTTTTAAAACCATCAAAAAGTGCTTTCCTGGCCATTATCAGAATAACACGAGTGTTGAAAAAAACCAAAAACGGCTTTCTTAGATGTCAATATTATACAAAAAGCTATTAATAAAGTTTGGAATTTTTATTCTGGACGTATTTAGGGCGACGACCAGAACGTGAGCAGCTCACCTAAAGCGAGTTTGGTCAAACAAAATCTTGCGGGCTTGACTCAGAATTACAGACCAACAGTATTTCTAACCTGTTTTGGAAGTTTCACTTAAATGTACACTCTTCCCGATTTAAAAAAAGTAACACTATTCAATACCACAACAAGTGTAGTTTACGAGTCCGTGCAATTTACCCAATATATTTTGACAAAGTTTTCTTCTCGGTTTAACATAAACTTCTTTCTAATTGGCAAAAATCGAAGTAATTTTAACCTTATATCAGTACTGATTATTTTTAAAAATATCAAAAGTGCCTTTTTCTGACTATGTATCACAATAAACGAGTCCATAATGCTTACTATGTCACAAAACATTACAAAAATAAAATAAAGAGAAAGTGCTTTCTTGGGTTTTATTAAGCGAACGCACCCCCTTTAATACAAATTTAACACATACGCGTCTCGAGATGATCCGTGTTTTACAACTTTTACCGTTTTCCAAATTGAATTTACGAATTAAAAGCAGTGACAATATATCTATGTTTTAGTGGAGACCAAAACATGAGAGCGGACCAGGTCTTCATCCAGCTCATCTAATTTGTGCTACTTCACGATCGTTAGTTCAAAATGTATTCAGAGCAAATTTCAATAATTAGTTCTGTTCATGTTGAAACATAACGAAAACGATACAGTTGAGACGTCTGATAGCCAAGCTTGTCACGAAATTACCCAAATTATTTTGACGGTTTCAGGGTGCGACATGGCCGTCGAGACCAAAGTAATGCGTTGTTGTAAAATCCGAATAAAGCCCCTTTCAGAGGGCCAGGGGGTTTTTAACAAACATCTTTTACAAAACAGGCAATTTTTTATACAAAAAAGTTTTTTAACAAAAAGGTCTTTTTCACCGTGAGGGGGTTAACTTTTGACATTCTTAAGGCGAAAATTTTCGGGAGCCAAAACGGCCGCCAGAAATAACATTCGACAAGACTCTCAATACAAGTATTTCATAGTATTTGCAATTTTATTTCCAAAAATATTGTTGGATTTTATACGATTGAGGCCGTTCGAAAGTATTTTTATTTTTTTCCTACTTTTTTTAAGGATTTTTCAAAATTTCTAAAAAATTATTGTGTTGAAAACGCATACATATATCGAAATTTCTGAGGAAGCTTGTTTTTAGCAAAGTTTTGAGGTTCGTTGATGTAAGTTTATTTATCGGCATGTCTCTATACTAACAATTATTTTTGTCACGAGGAATTTTTATGAAATTCAAATAATGAAAAAAAAATATTTTTCAAAATTAATTATTTTTCGAAAAGAATTGAACTGCCAATTTGGACCCAATAGCGACAAAGACCAGAATCGTCAAAATAGTAGAACAAAGGGTGGTAACTTGAATTTTGAGTTTTCATCAGATCAGCAATATTTTTCACATTTTTACATGCATATATTTGCACGCGCGGCGATATATGAATCAATTGTTTTGTAAGCGATCAAGATATCATATTTCAAACATGTGAGACCAGCTCTTACAATAGCTAAAGTTTCACTCCTTAATTTGCAACATTATATGTTTATTGTAAAAAATGTATGGTTTTTCAAGAATACCAGTTGAGTGAACCTCTCTTTTCTCTCGCAGTTATCTAGTTTACAAACTTCGAATATTAAAAATGTTTACGTGTTGTTTACCTAATTTTATCTTGATCTCAAATCAGTGACAAATAAGTAAATTATATTCTTCAGTTCTCCTCGTGATAAGCGCTCAAAGTTTTGCCTTTAGATAGGCTTTTGGGTGTGAGGCGAAGTTCTCGTTTCTGGGTGTGAGGAGGGAAAGAGATTCTTTATTTCTAAGTTCTTCAAAATACAAAAAACTACTCCATTATGATCCCGAGTGACATACAGAATCTCATCTTATCTTTCAAAGAATAAGGAAAATTATTTAAGTGTTACTCAGTGCATCGTGATCTCGATTGAATTTCGTGCTATAGCGAATTTCGCTTTAAGGTATCCCGGTTCCTACATTTTCTGCAGTTATTATGTCAATAAAAATGCACCAGAATTAATTTGTTTATGTTTTGAAACGCATAAAACAACCCAATGACACAAAAATTTTTCGACAATTTGCCTTTTTTCCATTTTTTTCTAAGATATTTTCTCAAAACTTATGTTCAAAATAACATTTGTGTCAATGACCACTAAACTTCCAAAAATTGGGTTGTCAAGCCCTATTATTTCTTCTTCACAGTGTTATCCCCAGCTTTTTTCTGAGCCTTACTGAAAAAATCGAAGGCACATTTTTTTTGACATTTTCCACGTGAGCCTTGGCAAAATTCATATTTGAGTTTTGAGTTCGAAATGGCAAAACAAAACGCCATTGTGGAATTTCATTTGTTTTGAACTAGCTTTGCGATTAATTGAGCTATTTGCAAATTTAACCTTAGGAAATAGAATTTTTCGAGGGCGATAATTTCCAAAAATCGGTTGTTTTGCATGTTCTAGAAAAAAATAGCACTAATTCGACAAAAAACGCCACTGTAAACTGTATTGACATAGTTAATTATACAGGCTGTATTAAAATAAGCTTTTTTCACTATAAAACCTGGAAGGAGATAGATTTTCCGTTTTGCGTTAGTGTGTCTTGTTTCGCTGTTTGTCACTGAGTGTAAGCATACAAAAAGTTTATGACACATTTATGACGCCAGCGTGAAGACTATTTACCAAACTGGCGAATTCTGAATAATATTCCTGTGAAGCAGTGTTTGGCTAATATTTTATCGAGAATATGTCAAATTAGGGACCGGGATACCCTTAATTTTAAGCTCTTTAGTGCCCCATCTATTAAAGGAGGTCCACGGCATTTTACCATTGAGAAAAAATAAATTTTTTCAGCAATATATCTTAATTTTTTAACAATAAATTACTTTGTGAAATTGCCTATCTAATGACATATTTTTTATTTCAGAGATAATTAGAACCCCTAATTGGGTATATTTGGGTTGGACCGCCTTTTTTTAATTATTGTAAGCGAGAGTGCGGAAACAAAAGGTGCGGTAATGACTCGGTTTTGATTGTACAGTCAAAAAATGTTATTTTACAGAATTAGGTCAGAATGTTCCTACTTAATTATTGTTCACCAAGAACAATTTTATACTTTGTTAGTTAAAGTACAGGATTCACATTTTAACCCTAATTTTCACAATTTCTTGCAATTTTTCCTCAAATTGAACTTGAACTCTCTAGAAATAAAACGAGTAAAGAATCAAAAAATCGGACAGATTAAATTATGCCGTGAATGCTAATCAGACTTCCGTGAATACCGAAAAATTAAACTTGATGACTTAGTTATCTCAACGACTGTTCTAGCGTAACACCTGTAAAATATCGATTTTTTCCAATTTCTAGAGTTTGATAAGGTTTTTTTCGGATCTGACTAAATTAAAAAGATGCTCTATAGTGTCAGAAATATTGTGTATAACTAAAAAATTTTTGTATGTTTAGTAGCTCAAACGAACTTGTTCAAATCTGAAATTTCCGTTTTTCAATCGTGTTTTTGCGATAGGTTAAAATATTTTGGCACCTGCCAGAAACAAAAAATCAGCAGAGGAAAATTTTGTTTTATCATCGCAAATATCAAGTTGTAACAAATATCCGTTCCCACGTAGTAATCAGTTAAAAACCTTAAAACGCGCGATGGGAACCTCCTTAACAATAAACTTTTTAATAAACAAAAATACATTTTTAACAAAAAATAAATTTTTAACAAAACAAACATTTTAACAAGAACAAACATTTTTTAACAACAAAACATTTTTAACAAACAAAATTTACAACAAAAAAAAACATTTTTTACAAAAAATTATTTTTTACCTAAAAGAAACGTATTCCCAACTAAATTTTTTAACACTTTTTAAAACGTTTTGCGTTTATTTTTGTTACAGTTAATAATTAGTGATGAGAAACGACGCTCAAACATGTGAGGTCTCAGAAATATAAGATTGAAAAGTTGCGGCTAAAATATTTATCAAGCAGGAACATGCTCAGAATTATAAATTAAATTTTCGCCACATTTTGCTTGTGACCTATAATGTTCATATTATTTTACAAAAAATGACCTAAATAGATTTAATCAAATATAAAATCAAACATGTTTCGCGGTTATTTTAGCATCGACCGGGAAAGTGAAGAAAATGGTTCAGAATTGTTTCAGAACAGAATTTAGCGAAATAGTGGCATCTGCTTATGAGTCACTGACAGTTATATCAAGGCCGAGAATATTTTTTAAGAAGGCCCACGTAGAAAAGTGTAAAAGCAGCGGTGGTTGTTTTGGTCGTTCAGATCCGTCTTAGGATCTGTGAAGAAGGCCTCTGTTTTACGTGCGTTCTATAGTAAGCTGAAGCTTTTAGGCAGTATCTAAAGTGTTGCATACAAAGGTTAAGCTCTTAGTCGTCACGAAAGCCGCTAGAGAGCAAACACGCGGGCATGTGCAGCTCAAAAAATTATTTTGCTGGTTTATAAAAAATAACTGTTATAGGGTACCTCGTGGTATGGCAAACTTTTCTCGGAAAAGTATAGGTATTGGTTAAAAAATATGGTCGTTTGTTCCTTGCGGAACCACGACCCTATTTTTGTAACCCTAACCTAGACCTCTGTCCCAGAAAACGCTTTGCGTCGTTCTATACCGTGTACACTGACAACAAGTTTACCTAACCCTAGTTTCATACTTTCAAGATACGGATGATATCAGGTACACATACCAATTATAGTGTACACTCGGGACATGCAAACTTTTTGTCAACATAAAATTACGGTTGGTGCAAGAAGACAACGGTTTCTAGGAACCCTAATCTTCTCACCCCAACCCTATTTTTTTCCTGACAAAGAGTGTTTGCAACGGTATTATCCGTGTATACTGGACACGAGTTTTCAAATTTGTTAGAACATGTTTTCCCTATTCTGTACTCAATTAATAAAGCCATAATTAAATTATTTTTTTTTCAAACACTAATAAATGAACCGAGATATATTTTTGATTATTCTTGGTGAGGGATTTTTTCACCTTCCAAAAATGTGTGTTCTTTTGATGAGTTGAACTCAATTCTGAAAACTTCAAATGTTTTTTGTGAATAAATGTTTTTTTTGTGAAAATGTTTTGTTTTTTGTTAAAAATGTATTTTGTGTTAAAAAATGTATTTTTTGTTAAAAAATCGTTGTTATTTTTTAAAAAATATTTTTTCCTTGTTCATAAAATATTTTGTTGTTAAAAATGTTTCTTTTGTACAAAAATACATTTATGTTGAAAATGTTTTATTTGTTAAAAAATGTTTTATTTGTTAAGAAATGTTTTTTGTTAAAAAATGTTTTCCCCTTTCAGAGCCCTATCAAGACTTATCTTGCAAATGAAAAAGAGTAAGCGCCTTGCTCGGCCCGAGTCTATCATTTTTATAGCTTATGAGAATATAACAGAAAATTCAAATTTACTAAAGAGTATTCGCATAGAACGAAAATGTCGGATTAATTATAAAACCGCTAAAGAAATCCAACTTATGCCATAATTTTTTTCAATAAATCAGCTATCAAAATGTTTTAAATGAGCTTGCGAACGAAAAATAAAGTTTTTTGAATTAAAAAGTCTATGAACAGAAAAATTTTACAACTTTAAGGGGTACTGGTCGCTGGAATTGATTTTTCTTGATAAAATATTAGGCAACCAGGGCATCGGTGATATTATTGAGATTAACCGGTTCGAAGCAGGGCTCGACAAGGACAGGACAGGCATTGCCGACCCCTGGTTCGAAAAACTAGCCTATACATACACTTTCCCACGCATAAGCGACACAAGAGGACCCAAGCCAAAATGATAAAACTATCTTCTCCTAGGTTTTATGTTGAAATTTTGACATAACTTGTAAAAGTGGTAGACTAAACTTTTCTCAGTCAAATTTTCAAATTTTGCTATATTTTCTCCAGAATGTGGAAAAAACCCACCATTTTCTTTCAATTATCTGTCGGAAAAACTATCTCCCCCTAGGAAAAATTATAAAATTCATTCAATGTTTTTTCTAAGCTAGCTCATACAAATACAAACAATATTCTCATTAATTTTTTGAGATTTCAACCTCAAACTCGAAATATGATCTTTTCTAGGACCCAAAACTAAAATTTCGAAAAAAACTTCGATTTTGTGTAAGTAAGCTCAAAAGAAAGCCCCTGAAACACTGATCAGAAAGTTGGCTTACGTCAAGATGATATTTTGACGTTTTAGTCGTTCAATTAAAGCAAACGTAATTTCGTGGCAATAGACAACTTATTAAATTATTTTCAAAATTACGGGCGCGAAAATAAAATTAATGAAAAATTTATAAAATAAATACACGCCCACACAATCTTGACAGGGTCAGTTTTGGAAAAATCTTATACATCAGATCCCAAGGCGCATAAACAAGTTGAAGGAAAAAAATATTGTTTTATTACACGCGGATGAATCTCCGTCGGTCTGTTTCATAGAACGAACAGAGTGTCACAAAAAATTGAAAACTATTTTTGACGACGATCAAAATTTCGATAAAATCAAAAAAATTAATTTAGAAGAAATGACTTGAATCTTGTAAAAAGGCTATTTGCGTGAAACTATCTTTCAAAAATTTAAGCAGCAATACTCTTAAAAATGGGTACGCACCAACCGTCCTCGGTTTTGGTTGCTAGATATGTTTTTGACTCGAAAATGAGGGCGCTTTTGTTAGTGAGCAAATAAACATTATTGCGGGGGTTTGAAATACATAGAAATCGAGTATTAATCAGTACGCAGAAAAGTAATAATAGAATAATAAAATAAGAAGAAGTTATAATTAATCAGAATCAGAATCTGAAGGCAATTGAGTTTGTTCATTTCTCACAAAAAAATTGCATTTGAATTTTGTCCAAAGTTTCAATTTGATAAGCTGTAGACACTGCTTCTGAAACTTGTTCATCTAGAGAAAAGTTTGTAAGCATCATAAATTGCTCGAGTTTTTCTGGCGGCGGACGTTGTTGGACGTCTTTGGTTCATTTGATTTCTTTTCACTTTTCTAGTGAATTTCCCGAGATACATTTTTTTGAAATCTCGTAATCGAACATACGATTTTTTAGGGTAATTGACCAGCTCCACAAGCTTCTTTCAGACGGCGATTAGGGACTCGAGGGAGTTTGTAGAAAAGTTGTAGTTTCCCACGTTTCGTATTTTCATAATAGTTGAATATGTGAAATTGAACGGGAATTTGCGCCAAAATAGTATTTGATCAAATATGATCAATATACTTTTCAAGCTGATTTTGAGAGGATTCTCCAAATTTTCATCAGTTAAAATATCAAATTTGAAATAGCGCAAATTTCGGAACAAAATTTCAGGAAAATATAAATTCAAAAATAAGCTGCCCGTTAAAATGCGCCAGAATTTGAGCAAAACTGGATTTTTGTAAAAATCACCAGTTGTGTAGGTTTTCAGCTGTTTCATTAGGTTTCGAATTATGTGTACGGACACAAGGTAACCGGGTTTCGTGGAAAATTATGCAAAGTGAACTTATGGGTAGCTTGTTCACAGTCGAGATGAAACATAAAAGGTTTCAATTCAATTCAAATTTATCAAAAATACTGAGTTTTCAAAAAATTAAAAATATCATCATAAGATATTTTTTCTTATTTCTCATCATTGTAAAAATTAGGGATAAGAAAAAGTTTTATGGCATTGAGAAATAAATGGCTAAAAATATAAACTTGTGAATATTCAGTGCTTCTAGTCAGACTAAAGGTACCGTCCAAAAAAAGTTCTGGGCCATAAATGCATTTCTGATTCTAAAAAGCACGGCACAAAGTCATTTGTTTGTAAATTTTGATGAATGAAAGTTTCCTTTGTTTTTGAATGCGTTTCCTACTCTCACTCCTGAATAATTTTCTAGACAGGCTGTAGGGATTCCATCGATTAACTTTTTTCTTTGATGATATTGAGACGATTTCTGTTCATTATCGCGCTCAATGAGATGTATCTATGATGTCGAGTGCCGTCCCAAGCGGAAGCCTGTGAATCTATTTCCACATTTATTTGAATGCATCCCCGCCGTGTGTGTACATGCCGAAACGCCTTTGGAAATGCCGTCTCTTCAGAAAAATGCGTATATTTTCCCTTTTTTTTCTTTCTGATAGCTGTTGCATACACGGCTGTTCTTATATCGAAATTAAAAACTCGATCTTCATGGGACATTGATTGTGCAATATGCGTCATGTTCAAAATTGCCAAGATTTGGTTGAACTTCCCAATCTTCCAAAGTTAGAGCCAATTCATAATTTAATTTGAAAACAAGTTTGTTTGCCAGGTTGGTCACATCTTAATGATATATTTTCGTTCTTTGAAATAATTGCAAATTTTGCTTACTTTGCAAATTTGTCATTCGAGCAGCTCACCATAATTTTTTCTTTCTGACATTTTTTGGATAATAAGGAAACGGCAAAGAATTATCTTCCCGAGTATGAAAAAGTCTACTGTTGTCACGTGCGCCATGAGTTATATCCTCCACATGGGAGTTTAAAACTTCCGCCGATTAAAGTTGAATCAGTCAATGTGGAATATTTAATTCTCATTTTTTTAGGTTTTTTTTTTGAATTTCATTTATGCATATTAAAGCAAAAAAAGTGCTCTAAAATCCATCACGAGGAATTATTTTCAAAGTTGATTTTGATTCTAGCTGATAAAATAAAAACCGAGATGGGTAGTTTGCTAAATCTCCATGGGAGATCTTTCCAAAATTTAAGTACGGAAATGATCTCCTACTATGCCAGGTGTGTAATAAACGGCTCTGCGCTTATTTCTCACCTTTCAAAAAACGACCCTCAGACCTGGAATCAATTTTTGACACAAAAAAAAACCGAGGACAGTTGTCCGCATCCGTAAAAAATTGGACCGGGGATGAATCTCATTTGGAAGCCTGCTTAGCAGTATAAGTTCTTGTTTTGGACTGATGAAATTTCAGAAACGTGATAAATAACTTCGTCCTATAATCACGCATTATGATTCAATGGTAGCAAATAGCCAAATTTTCATAAAAGTCTGATACAAACTACAGCGGGGTGCGGCGTATAGTTATATCGGCCGTATAGTTAATTCCACGCAAAAAACCTACGTAAGCCTCCGCACAAACCTACGCATTTGAAAAATCAATTTATTCGTTCCTGGCGTGCGCGTATATTACAGTCAAAAGATAGGGCTTTTTTTCACCGTTCCTAGGCAAAGATAGGCCGTTTAAACCAGATTTCAGACCAAGATTAATCTGGTCGCGCGACAATGAAAAAATACACTTTTTTTAAAACATGTTCAGATTGACCAATGAAGTGTCGGTATTTCAAGGAGTTGAAAAACATGTTTTCAAAAGTCTCGCAGACAATGTCGGCTAGCTTGAAAAGGGGCCAATAGTTATTCAGATGAAAATATTTAGTTTTTCTGATTTTCTGAGAGTGCTTTACTGTGAGCATATTTTTTTTCATAATTTTTATTGTTTCCTTGACATTTTATCCATTTTCGAATTCATGTTTATTTAAAATGAACTTTATTTCATTTTTTCTCCCAGAAGATTTGTAACAAAAAAATAACTTTAAAATCACCAAAAATTCTTACTCTGACCATATTTTAACGCAATTTTAAACACTAGATATTGTCGAAATTGACCAATCAGAGCACATTTTCCCAAAAGTACGCGTATAGTTAGAAAGTACGCGTATAGTTAGGGTTTTTTGGCGACAAACTTTCTAACTATACGCCGCACCCCGCTGTATAGCTAAAGATTGTAAATTTGCTAGATAGTCCTTAAAAATTCAAAGAGCGTTTTATACCAGATAATTTAAAATTTAATTCGACAAAACATTTAATAATTTAAATTGACGCTTGTTAACTTTTTACTTGTAGAAACGTGAATAGAACAATTTCACACATTTTGGATATAATATATAAATCCCCAGATACTTTCTTTAAGGATGTGGGGGACGATAGTTGGGCTCTTTTTAACACATTTTTGAGTGAAGTTTCTGAGAAACCTGGCTTCAGAAATAATAAGTTTTATTTTTGAATACGTAGTACGACTGTTAAGGTCGTTGCCAGTACTAGTCACAGCATCTTATACTTCAACTTGCGCTCAGAAAATGATTTGCAGTAGGCGTCCTTAAAAGTACTAAAAAGCCTATTCTTCATCAATTTACCTTGTTATTTGCAATTCGACTTCCAAATATAAATGCACATCCCCAGGCGTAGCACTTTTTTGAAAATTTTGCTTCTGGTGGTCAAAACAGCTTATTTTGGAGCCTCACGCGAAAGCCTACTCATTCTTGAAAATATATCAAAAATTTCCGATTGGTGCATTAAATTCACCGCAAAGCCTGGATTAGGGTCGTAGGCTACGACTCGTAGCCTAGCCTCTTTTCCGATTTGTTCACCAAAGACTTAGGAACGACTTGTTTTTGTTGAAATTCTGAACTTTTTAGAAAATAAAAAAAGGTTGAAGTTAACCATTTTTTGGCACTATTTTGACTTGAGCGTCTTCATTTTCACTAGTTAAACGATATATCAAAAGTTTAGATCAAAATTGGTACGTTTTATTTTGAAGCTTAAATTTTTTCAAAATTCTGGATTATGATTTTGACCATAAAATTTTTTTTATCAAATATCGATTTTATTTGAAAAAAATCGAAAAATAAGAAAAAACCAAAAAGTAAATTAAAGAACGGGAAATTCTCTACAAAACATGCCAACCAAAAAACTATCATATTAACTCTCGGTTATCGTCCCCCACACCCTTACGGGGGTTGTGGGTGTAGAATGTTGGAATTGCTGGGGAAAATAGCCCTCTCCTCCAGCTCGACTGGAAGGGTCGATAACGGGCAGATAAGAATAAATGAGAAAAACAATACGGGAGAATAAAACCTTCTCTGTCAACTGCAAGTAAAATTTTTTGATTCTGGTCAAGGATGGCTCACCGGTGCGGCATCGATAAACTGGTAAAAATATGTTTTCAATTCACACAAAATTTGTTAATTCTTGGTCAATTTTGCTTTGAATAAATTGAATAAAACAAAGATGTTTCGGAAAAGTACGTCTTCAAATAATTACCAGGAAAAAAAATTAAAAAAAAACTCCTTCGGTTTTTAGGCGGTAAAAATTAAATTCAGAAATTTTTTTTAAAATCAGATTATGTTCAGTCAATTTTGTTTCAAATTAAATAAAACTGAACATTTTTGAAACGTATGAAATGTGAATCTATTTTACCAGAAGCTCGTTGAACAAATAAGTCTCTGCTGGTTTTATAAGTAAAATAAGTTAATTTGATATAATTTCCCAGCAGAAAGTGTGTTGTTTTGTCATCTAACGTACACGCCTACGCGAGACGAAATCAAAATGAACCAATCTGATTGGTTAAAATATTGTATTCTCTGAATTGTTTTCTTTCAGCTGAATTCAAGAATGAAACAACAATTTTTTTCAACGCTTGTTACATTCACACCCACAACCCCCTTAAAGAAAAGATGAATTTGATAAATTACTACCGAACCCTGAAACGGCTAACCTACGCATATTTATGCAGTGCGTTTTGTTGAATTATAATATTTTTCATACGCCAACCGGGACGTATAAACAGCGCTCAGGATTGGCTATGGGTAGTCCATTATCTTCTTCTATAAGCGATATATTTCTTAACTTGATGGAAACTACATTAATTGAAAAATTCATCAAAAATAAGGAAATTTTAGATCGGTCAAGATATATTTACGATATTTTGGTGATTTGTGATAAAAGGCATATGATATGCCGCATATCACATTATAAATCGAATGGCGAAAATATTTCAAACTATTTTGAAATGAAATAATCTCCTAAAAAATGAGCATTTAAAATGTTTAATATCAAGCCCACACTGTATACAGTATACAAATTTATAAATAACACTATCAAATTATTAAGGCAAAATGATAAAATTTGAAAAAAGTGCCTGTCTACAGTATAAAACATATTTTTGAATCACATCGTAAATATTAAGGTTTTTTAAGAATTTCGAGTATTATTACTTTGTAAGTCACTGTATAATTTTTGTAAAAGGAAAACAGCTTGATAATGAATCAAAAATAAAATTCGAAAACGTTCGCATAATAATGAAAAGTAATTTTTTAAATTAATTTTGAAAATATATTTACATAAAAAAAAACGAAAATTCCGAAAAAAATTTTGTTGATGATTTGGTCGGTATCACACTTTGTTATCACCCCGGCTCATTTTGGAGCATTTAAAATGCCCCTGAGGCCCCATATCAGCCTCAAACCAGCGACCAGTACCCCTTTGAACAATTAAAATTCAATTATTTTCCTATATCAAATGTTCTGTCATTTATTTGTGTATTCAAAATTTTCTAACAACACTGTACATGTTTTTTTTCATTAACCACTGAGTTATAACTCACCTGAATATAGAGCCAAACGATTAATCCTCCGAAGCATCGAAAAAAAAGTTCCGCCGAGGCACGAGAGGCTTTCAGGAGGCTCTTTTTTGAGTGCTGTTTACAGAAAAAAATTTATGAGATCAACCTTCAATTTTTTCTTTATGATCAATTTGAAGAGTTAAATTTTTGGAATTTTTTTTATATTCTAGAGGCTTTATGTTTTAACCTAGAAAAAAACGTTTGAAAAGCAAGGTTAACTAAACCACGTGATACTACCTCATGATAGGCTCCAGGAAATGTATGTTTATCTCAATAAATGCGCAATGCTCTGTTCTACTTGATACTTTTTGTCTGATTGAGTATATTTGTTGGGAAACACAAAATATTTCTAAATTAGTTCAAAATATTAATGAAAAAATCACGTTTTTTAGAAAAAAAAATGTTAGTTTTCTCGATTTAATGAAATTATTTGATGATTATCACAATATTTAGGCAAATATGGTATAAAAGTACCAATCTGACATGATTTTCACATACTAAAAAATTTTTTCAAAATATATCATTTTATGCATACTGATATCGAATTAAGATATTTTGAAATCGCACTCCCGAAGGAATATTTTTGCCTCAAATATGTCGAGTATGCTAATTTTTTTTGCAAATTTTACTCGAAAGACTTTCCTAGAAACTGGCTGATTTGAAATTTTAATTCCAGATTTGGGTCAAAAATTGTTTTTCCGGAAGTAAGACTTAAGCGAAAAATCGCCTTTCAATTAACTCGTCATAAAATTTGAACCTATCATCCGGAAAAATTTTAAGTAATATTTTCAAATTCACATTGTTAAATTTGAAAATGTTTATCAAAGAGAAGTTTCGGCGATCCTCTTTTCTATCATTTTTGGCTGCTTTAAAGTGGCTTGAGCCTTTCAAAAGGCTATTTGCCTCGAAGGGTCAAACGTAATATTTAATAAAGTTTATTGTAGAAAATTACTAATAAATAACTTCGGAAATAAAATATTTTCGAAAGTTATTCGCAACCATGTCAAAAATTAAAATCCGTTCTTGAAATTGACTATCATCAGGCTTAAAATTCTTCATATTTTGAATAAAATTTTAAGAACAATTTCATATTAAATGATAGACAAAATAAACGAAAAATGATGATTTTTGGAAAACGGGACATATTTTTTCAAAATATTTTCTGGGTTAATTTCAGCACAGAAACAAAAAGTGCTCCGAAAATAAACAAAATTTGAGCTGGTCAATTTTGTCGTTCCTATCTNTCAAGTTAAACATTAAATTCGTCATCTAGTATATCCCCTATTCACACTTTTGTTAATATCCCGGCCCTGATTAGGAAACTTAGTGTGTTTTTAAGTAGTAGGGCCGAGATATTAACAAAAGTGTGAATAGGGGATATCTAATACTTCCCAATCGTTAGTTCAAAATTTATTTTAACAGTCATATCTATAATTATTCCTGTTCATGTACAATATGACTTGGAACGCTTATAACGTTAACAGTAAATACGTCTGATAGCCAAGCTTGTCATGCTAAAAAATAATTCAAAAATAATAGTTTTGAGTCAGAACTTTTGACTGTAAACATCATATCAAAACATGCCCCTTCATCTTAAAATAACCATTACTTACCCCGTTGATCGTCGTATCCGTTTAAGGGGGTACTCAACGGTTTTTGAGAGTTAGATCGGGGCTCCAGGGAAACGAACAAAGGTTGATAACAGATTCTTGGACAAGCGTAATAGAAGGATTATCCTTTGCTTCGGACGCAGAAAAGTAAAAACAGAGTTTTTTGAACACCACAGCACCAAGTGGTAGTAGAGTTCTAGAACACTGATTTTGACTTCAATGTCTTTTATCTCGGAAACGGCTTAATGCAAACTGATTACACTTCGTAAGAATAACAATTACTACTAGGTTGACAGTTATCGGAAATATTTTGCAGAATTTCGATCGGACTTGTTCTAGAATAATGAAAAACCGTAATTCATGATATTTTAGATTTGTAGCTCAGTTTTCTCAAAAACGACTCGATACAATTTTTTTTAAATTTGGTATTATTCGGAAAAATATGTCTTCTCAAATTCTCGTGGAAAACTACCATCAAATGAAAGCTCATAGTCTACTGAACAAAAAATCTGCTAACGTCAGGTTGAAATTTTGGTCCCTTATATTCTAGAATCAAGAAAATGTGAAAATTCAAAACTGAAACAAAATTTTCTCGAAAACGACTCGATACATTTTTTTTAAGTTGATATAATACGTGAAACATGTCTTCTCAATTTTCAGTTGAAATTTTCTTTAATCATTGCTCCATTTAATAGAAAATTGCATTTTAGTTCAACCAGAAGTCAATTTTTGGAGTTTCGTGAAATTTATTTTCATCCGATTGTACCAAAAGTACCCTCAAATTAAAGCTACTGCAAACTAAGTGAAAAGTTGCTACTCACTTTACTTTTTTAGAATTTCATTAAAATTGACGTTATGATGTTTTCCCAAAAAAATACTTATAAAAAATCTGAAAAAACTCGAAAAATTTTGAGAAAAATTCTCGACAATGTTTTATGATAAGAGCAGAAATGAATTGTGTGGCCTTCCTGAGACTATTTGGTGCAGTTATTATGTCCCAAACCTGAATTTAAAAAACGTTGAGTACCCCCTTAAGCGATATGATTTCTATCATATGAATCATATTATATTATAGTGAATGAGTTGTTAGCACCCAGTTCAGGCACATTTTATTTTGTGGATACTGTGTGTCTTGTAAAAGCGGAAAGGCCTCACAATTCTGTTTTGTCCGCTTAGATAAATTCAGCCCGAATATTGATAATTTTTGGTGGAGCATAGTCATACAGTATGACTCATACAAAGTCATACTGTACCCATTGACGTCCAAATTTCGTAAGAAGTCAAGTTCAATCAGAATCATCAGAGTCTTCAAAAGGATAAATTCCCTCCAATTTTGAAAATATATCGATTTGAAAATTTCGGGCCCCCTGCTTTTTAATGAATTAAACCAGAGATTAATCGGATGAGTAGTAATCACAATATTAGCGCTCAAAGTGAATTCTTAAAATCGGAGCCTCCAAGGGTCTTAACAGAAAACCAGAGAAATTTTACCATTGTTAACGTTGGAAATCCGATAATTTTAATCTGTGTATTGAGCAATGCCGATTGGTACTTGTCTGAGTACAGTGTTGTTTTACTTAGACAAGTACCAACCGTCATTTGATGATTTTCAGAAATCATAGTCAGTTTCACTAAATTATTATTCAACTACGTGTAACACGTTGACGCAAAATAAGTTTGCTCATTTTATTCATAAATTCAGATTTTTTATTCTGACGTAGACAGGAAAGCGGTCCAGGTATTTTAAATAACACATTACATTTGTTATACTGTATAACGTATACTTCACAATCGTTGGTTCAAAATTTATTTCAAACAGTCTTGTCCATAATTATTTCTCTTTATGTAAAACATAACCGGTAGCTGTTAAAGTTTACAGCAGATGTGTCTGATAGCCAAGTTTGTTATGCTCACTAATTCATCAAAAATAATCATTTTGAGTCAAAACTTTTGACTGTAATCATTTTGATAAAAAATTTATTTTATAGATTTTATCTCAAAATTAAACGGTTGCTCAAATCGATTTAGAAATACGGAAACTAACTTTAAGGGTATCTCGGTCCCTAATTTGACCTATTCTCGATAAAATATTAGCCGAACCGGGCTTCACGGATATTATTCAGATTAGCCAGTTTGTAGAGCTAGCCTTCATCTTGCGTAAAACATGTGTCAACAGTTTTTTTCATGCATACACTACCAGACACATAAACGAAACAGGGAGACCCAAGCCAAAACAGAAAATCTATCTCCTCCAAGGTTTTATTTTGAAATAAACTTTAATTTTAACATAACCTGTAGAATTAGTAGGTCTAACTCAAAGGTAGCCGTTTTGTCGATTAGCGCTATATTTTCTAGAATATGCAATAAACCACCGTTTTTTAGACTTTGTTCATCAGAAAATCTTTTGCTCAAATTTTTGCAAAAGGTAGCTCTAACAAATAAAAACTCAGGGAAGCCTTTTTTTTCAATTTCGACCCGACTCAAAAATATGACTTTTCAAGGTCACGTATAAAATTTCCGAAAAAAACGTGGTTCAATTTTTACGAAAGTAGGCTCAAAAAAAAGCTTGGGCCGAAATTTTCAAGTTGGAGGGGTCAAATTGAAACAAACTTCATTTTTCCGCTTAATTTTGAAACAAATACTTCGATTTTGTTTTGTTCTTATTATGGTTTTTTGTGCTTACAAAACATAAAAGATTGATTTGGTGCATTTTTATGACATAATAACTGCAGAAAATGTAGGAACCGGGATACCCTTAAAAGGACTGTGGGTGCAGTACTTATTTTCAACCACGGTCTCAAATTCGGTATTGTTTTTTTTGTATCCGACCATTCAGCACATGAGAAATTTATTGCAAGCAAAAAAAAGTATTTCACTATCGAATAACTAGTTCTTGGAGATCGAATTTGCTTGCAAAAATAATTAATTTATTTACAATTCCAGACATAGGATAAGTCCCTCAAATTTAAAAAAATAATAATCACAGCAAAAATTACACGAAATGAAAGTAATTCAATATATAAATTGTTACAATTTTTGCCCCTTTTCAATATTTCAATTTTTTACCTGATCAATTGTAAATGACGCACAGTAGATCTGCATAAAATAGTGATGCGAGAATCCTGACAGAAATTATTCTACAGTATGTGTTTTTTCGTGGGAACAAAATGTAACAATTCGGGAGAATCTCCCCAAATTATAGACGATTCTCCGGACACTTGAGATTATCTTCCCTCTAAAAAAAACACATACTGTAATTTTTTTAAATAAGAATTTTACTTAGAGAATTGAGAATGATATATGAAAATGATGATGAGAATTATATTGAGAATGATATATAAAAAGAGAAAAAAAATCGCATGAACCGGCCAATCAGAGGCCTCCGATTTGTTTCTTGTGGTTCATAAACACGAAAAATAATTTTTTCTCATTTATGATTTAGGATGTGAGATTTAAGTTCAATTTATCTACTAAGTCAAACAATAAGGTTTCACAATGTATTGTTTTTCAGATATTTGCCCTCAAAAACCATGAAAACGCCATTTATCATGACGGGTACCCCCTTAAGGCGCCGTTTATTTGCGGATATAAATAAGTTACATTTGAATGATATACAGTGGCCCCCAATTCAGGGCACATTTGATTTTGAGTGACTTCAAAATATTCAATGATTATTGCACGAAATAAATCAGTTATAAAAATATTTGAAATTAACTTCCCAAAGGTAAATTAATTTTTTTAAAACTCAAAAGTTGATTCGCAAAAAAAAAGGAAAAATTCGAATGTTTTCCACGGTAAAAATTAAATTATTTGAAACATTGCTGTACTGACCGGGCCTCGGCATCCACTGGCTTGACTTTGGTGGCTTGACTCGACTTGACTTGGCAAGCGACCGTTGCCTTGACTCGACTTTGAAATCAAGCCACAACTTCTGGCTTGTCCTGGCTTGAGTTGCCTTGACCAACTGACTGGTTGAATTAGAATCATAATAAAATAAAACGACAATTTTTTTCGTTCAGTATTTCAACTTTAAAATATTTTGAACTTTTAAGGGCGTCGGTGCTAAAAATTTCATTTTATATCTAATAAAATTTTATCTTATGAAGAAAATTTTCAATTTAGTTTTCGATTTTTGGATTTATTTTTGATCAAAAAATTTTTTTGATCATTTATAATTTTTGCCTGATTTTTAAAATTTTTAAATAATATTTTCAATTTTGTTAGTTATTTTTTTCTTGAAAACAATTTCTTGTTTTTGAAAAAAAAACATTAGCATTCAAAATTTTACTCTTTGAAATTAATAATAGTGAATATTTGAAACTTCATGTTTCGTACTACATTTGTTAAACAGCTTGTATTGTTGATAAACTTTCTATTAAATCTTAACTCTGGAATAATTGAATTCAATCCGGAAAAGCTATGGACATAAAAAGCCGTCATTTGACTGTAATTTCCGAATTTCTCTGGGTCGATATAAGTTTTAATCCTCAAAACGTCTGTAGATATTTTTAAGAATTTCAAAGATCATTTGCCTGAATTTTTAGGTCTTCATGCTATCTAAGACTAATCATAGTATTTTTCGAAAAAAATATTGGTGTTTAAAAAATGTCAAGCCAGTAAAAACTCAAGCCAAGTCGGGTCAAGTCAAGCCAGTCACATCATGTGACTGGCTTGCCGAGGCCTGGTACTAAATCAATTGCTAACCGGCACTGAGTAATGTTCAAAATTATATTCTGTTCCATTTATCACGAAGTTATAATTCGGAAATGTTGCAAACGATTCAATAACTCCTACGCCTTAGTAACTAAGGCCTTGTTTTATTCCATAATTAGGTAAAATTCGTTTGTTAAGTCAAACCATTATGTTTTCAATTTAAGATATCAATAAAAAAAGAAAGACTATTTTTTGATGAAACCATCAAATATTTTCATTCGTTCGAGATAATTTCCAAATTTTCATAACTATTTTTATTGTTTGATAAAAATATGAGATGTTCGGAATCAAAAATATTTTTCAAGTTGAAAAACTTATTTTTATTCTTGAGTTTTACTATTTCGACTTATATCATCAAGAGAAAGCTTTCATGACCGTACTTAACGATTGTATTCAATCGAAACTAAATTTTAACGACTTAAGATCGTTAGTAAACATTTTAAGAAATCACGTTTTAAAAATTCACTTATTCGAATGAACAGTTTGTTGGGATTTTAATTCGTGCCTACTGTTTCTGACAAGGAAGAATGCATTTTCAATGGAAAAAAGAGTCCAGACATAGACTTCAGAGTCTAGACACATCAATCATCGAAAGACAGATAGTCACTATGAAATCTATCAATAATCGTTCTAAATTAACGATCGTGTGGCTCTTGCGTAAGACCGTATCTAACAATTATAATCAGCAATTTAAAAAGTTATCTATTTATAAAATTGAATTTATTTTTAATAATTTATTAATAATTATGATCTATTTAATAATAATCTATTTATAATATTACATTCAGAGTTTGAAATTACTGTACTTTGGGCTAAAGAATATTTAATTTCCCTACCACTTATCAAAATCATAAGAACTATCGTTGTTTTTCTGATGTTTTAAGAAAACTTTTATATTTTATAATCAAAAAGGTATGTGCTTCATTTGGCACGGAAAAACGTCCATCAGGATACAAAATATGTTAAACTATGGTTTCAAGCATTCATGAATGCTATTACAAAAAAAATATAAGCTAAATAATGAGCTTAAATTTAACAAGTTGATTGTACAGTACAATTTGTACTATTTGATTCAATCAAGATGTGCTGATAAGATTTATTTTGATTTATGATACGCTTCAGCGCAACAACAGTGTTGTCATAACACATTTTCGATTCGAAAACCATGATTTCGAGTTTGAGACAAATCATTAATGAATTCCTTAAAACTCAAGCTTATCAATCAAACTTGATTTTTCGGACTTATTTTCAGTTCGTAAACCATGTTTTTTTAATTTATTATAAATCATTTATTCCCATTGTATATTTTCTAACGTTTCGCTTTTTTATTATAGCATTATCAAATATTTGGATTTTATCAAGTTCAAAATTAAAACACTAACTTATACAGTATTTAGAATTTTACGTAAGAAATTTTTAAGTACGGAAATTTTTAAGTACGTAAATTTTTAAGTACGGAAATTTTTAAGTGTAGGAAATTTTTTTTATATAAGACAAATTGGCATTTTTCATGTACTTGTAAAAATTTGAAACAGATTATAAAGAATTTAGCCTATACGTTACAAATACATTACAGCTCATATTGTATGAGTTATACTGTATTATTATAAATCATTAAAAAGTCCGTAAAAATAAAGTTTATTCATCATAAACGTGATATACGAACTTATTTTATGATTTGATAAGGTCAAATTGTAGTTTTACGGTAATCAATCAACTGATTTGTCTAAAAATAACTTAAAAATTAAAATTTTTCTTTCTGGAGCCTCCTGTACCACACATTCAAGGGGTTGTTGAATAAACCTTGAAAACGGGGAGACTAGAAAATGATTTAACATGCATATTTGACAATATACAGTATGTCACATTTCTACTTCCGTTCTTGATTTTTGCACAATTCACTATCCTCCAATCAAAACATTTAAATTTGGCAAAGACTGCGTTACAATTTATCGAAAATATTTTTGTTAAGAATAGATAAACTTAAATTTAATTGGCGACTTTTACAATTGTTATCAATCAACAGTGAACGTTATTAACGAACAAAATTATTTAATGGCCAAATTTAATACTGTAACTGTATAACAAAATATGATAATATAAATTCCGTAACATAAATTTGTATTTGTTAGATATTTCAGCCAATAAGCCATCATCAGAAACTGAAGGAGAGAGTTAATACGGTGATTTTTCACATCACATTCATATTTACTGTATTCACTTTTCTTTACGTTTCTGATGATTATGAGCCAAAATATCAATCAAATAGAATTTATTGTACGAAATTTATCTGATTTAATTTATAAAAAATCTCAAAAAAGAAAATTATTTATGCAAAAAATTGGTATTTCAAAATATTGATTTTGCGTGGGTTCAATCATAAGAAAAAATTTATTTTTACCATCATTAGTCTGATAACAAACCTTTTTCAAAATTGTTCCATCATCCAAATAATACATATTCTTATTTCGTGCTGTATGTCCCGCAATACAGTCAAATTTCCGCAGATTTTTCTCTTCAATAACCGCATAATCTTCGCATTTATCTCTAGTTTTTAAGTTTTTTAGAACCGTAGTAATTTTTTCCATTTAATACTATAGAAAGCGGTCCCAAATGTAAAAAGTGAGATATCTCGAATGACACACCGCCAGAAAGTTTAATCGTTATTACAACCGCAAACATGACT
Organism: Oikopleura vanhoeffeni; assembly: GCA_004367855.1. Taxonomy (NCBI): domain Eukaryota; kingdom Metazoa; phylum Chordata; class Appendicularia; order Copelata; family Oikopleuridae; genus Oikopleura; species Oikopleura vanhoeffeni. Next base: position 35,940 of record SCLH01063229.1, read on the forward strand.
CATTAGATAGTTGAATTTTATGAATACAATTATATTTTTTGTGTTTACATTGGAAAAAAGAGCCTCTAGACTATACGTAGTACTCTCGCAAATCTCAGACGAAAAATGTAGTGTTCACCACACAGTTCAATTATTTATGTTTCAGGAAGGGAGAATCTAATTCTATATCAATGATTATTTTATTTCAAATGAAAGGAGCGATTTTTTAATTCCAGCGCGAGAAATCGATTATTCATAGTTGATCTTACTTTAGATTACAGTATGTCACATTTTTGCTCCCGATCTTAGATTTTTGCTGAAACCGGATTTACACCGATGAGTGGTCTTGATTTCTTAATCACCAACGTCTTTCTGAATTCAAACGTCTTGATCCGCGCAGCTTAGTTCCTGCTCAAACTGAGATCGGGAGCAAAAATGTGACATGCTTTATACTATTAAAATATTTAATTTAAATAGTTAATCTTACTCTTCGTAATAATGGACTTGATCTGATTAATAATCAGTATGATAAACCATTAATTGAACCAGAGAGTCACCTTTTATAGTGTAGATAGGGTGTCCAAAGTTTAGACACTAAACAATTTACATTTCGGCTTTTGGAGAAAACTCATCTAAAAACTCATTTAAAAGGCCACACATAGTTACTAGAAAAATTCAAATAAAATCAGCTAACATCGGACCATTTTTTTGAATTTTTTATAAAAACTTTTGAAATTGTAAATTTTTTCAATAAAATTAAAAAAAAATGAATAAATGGTCCGATTCCGACTTTATATTTTTTGTTTATTCTTCTTTTTCTTTGTGGTCATTTTTAGCTATCTACAAGACCTCTTTCAGATGGTTCGTTTTCAAAAGTAGAAATGGAAGCCTGATGGAACCTGTAACAGGTTACCTGTTAGAACATCCAATCTTTATTATAGGGGATCACTTCAGAAGAATCACGGATATGGCTTATTTCACCTACAGAGTGAGTTCGATGTGTAAAGTTGTGGTTTATAATTTTAAGGATCTGGTAGATCCGATCTGCGAGCAATTCAGTAAAATTAAATTCAGAATACTTAAAATAAGCTTTCAATAACCAGAAAAGTACTGAAAATACAGTTTTGTTTATATTTTCCCAAACCTAAGTGCATCTTAAAAATGAGTGATAACCTTACTGTAAAGTGGTGTTATTAATTAATGCATGAGCAGATAAAGACTACCGTTATAAGGGATTTTCAAGTAAATTTCGTAATTTCTCTGAAAACCAAAACAGCGAGTGCGGGACAAAAATCTGGATATTTCTATAGCGCGAGTTCGAATCTCAGTAATGTTGTCCTGATGATTGTCTTGGGTATGATAATAACCAATAGTGCTTGATATTGCGATCACCAAAGTTGATCGGTGCGTAATCACTAAGACAATTATTCAGACAACATGAGTGGGATTCGAACACGCGCTATAGAGATAGTCTCATTTTTAAGAATGACTTAATTGAGAAAGGATATACACTTTTATTTAGCTTGATCGTCAACTGTGAAATTTATTTCCGTTATCAGCGTCACTGATTCAGTGAACAATTACACATACAGAGCTTTTATAAATTCTCTTTAATTTTCTGTTTGAACATAGTATACATAATGGATACTTATGTAATAATACATAATGAATTTTATAACTTTTTCGATATGATGAAATTTATTCGCCCCCCCTGAGGGTATTATGAATTATAACATAAGTTCATTATATATTAACAGCCTTCCAGTGTACACAATATCATACAAACTTACTTAATAAAATCGAATTAGCCCACCATCAACCTTAAGTTTGATTTTTCACATTCTTGAGAGAAGTCATTACATTTCCAGTACATTTCTTTTGGCATTATAACTTTGGAAGGAGAGGACACGATCATGGTACTTTGTGGCAGAATGGTTAGCGCTCCGCACTTTTTCCAAGAATATCCGGGTTCGATTCCCAGCTAAGGCAGTTATTTTTAAATACAAATAACACAGAAATCTTGTTGTACTGTATTTCAGAAGTGATTTAATTAATTATTATTAGATTACCAATAAGTTAGTATATTTTGGGAAAGAATTAAGTATTTTTATCAACTTTTCGTCTAATAAGACATTATTTATTTTGGATTCAGAAAATAAAGTTACTCCCACCAGCTTTGCTGTGCTTTTAAACACAGAAACCAAAAATATTATGAGGAAGTTTCTCTTTGGGAAGTATTAAGGAGGTGGCATCGATCCGGAAGATTGGTACATTTTTTCAGAGCGATAATATCGCTGCGATATATGAAAGAAAAAAATGTGAAAAAGCCACTTTCTCTTTTTTCATGCATGTTTACAAATTTTCTGACTGCTGTTTGAAAAATCATAAAATCTTTATTTTTCATCTTTTGTCAAATTTTATGGAAATATAATGAAAAATTTCCGCAAATCGTGTCCAAAATATTTAATTTCAGGTTTTCCGAATTTTTTATAAAAAATGAGGTAGAATCATATATTTAACTTTTTTGTATCTATTAAATCTCCGTATGTCAACTCATGAGTTGGTCGCGCTATTATCATTTCTAAACTATGGATGAAATTTTTAACACTCGGCAGTACACTCGATAAGTGCCATTCGGCACTAAATTTT
>SCLH01063230.1:0-15098 GCA_004367855.1 Oikopleura vanhoeffeni
AACAAATGTTATTGTTTTCCCTTTCATACCATAAAAGACTCAAATCTTATTCCTGGAGTAGAATAAAGACTAATTGTGCTGTATTTAATGAGTGAGAGTGTAAACATAAGACTAATAAACAGGTAGTACTTATATTTCCAATAATTAGCCCATTTATTAGTCTTTGGATGATTGGCTTGGGTTATTGAGTTTTTATTTGTTTGTCCTTATAATCAGTGATGGGTCCTATAGGAATGTATATGTTGCAGTTTAATAGTCAGTGGTACAAGTGTCTGGCTGACAAATATTTGCATAGGTATTTTCGTAGTCTTGATCTAGATCGAAATTTTTAAGGGCGTATAACCACCATGTAGGTTTTGATTTTGTAAAGACCTTATCGGTATCTACTGAGGTCCATTTCAGTGTCCTCTTAGTGATTCTTGCCTTGAATAAATTCCTATTGGCTCTTGCCCATAATCGAATTTCGTTATGATTGTTGCATGCTAGCATAATCATTATTTCTTTATGCACTGTGGGTTCCTCATCCGATAGTGCTATCTCGAAATTTTGATTTTTTCCTGTTAGGACAAAGTCAAATGCTTGTCTTGTTTGTTTAAATTTTTCCCAAACAGTTTGCCAAGCTATTTTTACTCTATTTACCGCTTTAATCAAGGATTTTGAAAGGAAATTTTCTTTTCCCTTAGAGCTATTGTATAAGGCAACTGTAGATGCCGTGATATTTTCATACTCTAAAATTTCTAAGGTTTTAATATCTTTGTAGAATGAATCTACTTCATTTTTTGCTTTTTCCCATAAGGCCTGGAAATCCTGATCGGTTTTTAGTAGAATTTTAATAAAATTTTCTCTTTGTATTATTTTCACTACGTTAGATAATGCTTTAATTGCATAATATTGGTTTATTGGAACAGTACACAGTGCATTTTTCTCAAGCATGCAGATTTGGCCCCATGGAAATTTCATTTGATCATGAAATAATTGTATTTCGATTCTCAAATTCAAAAGTATCATGGCATCGCCTCGTGAGCTCGATATTTTCTGCATTCTTCGGGCAAAGTTTAGCATTATAATGTGCGCGATTGAACCTTGGATAGGTTCCGCAAATTTTTGAATCCCTGGTATCAACATTCTAAATTTATATATATTCATTAATTCAAATATATGATTATATATTTATTATAAATTTATTTTATGACTGAGTATAATTTTTAATAATAATAGAGTCCTTATAAATTTTTGGCGTTTTTTAGTACTCTAATCCTAAAGGATATGATTCTTCTGGAATCCATTCAACTATGTCTATTGCAGTTATCATTCTGTTTAATTTTATTTTCCTATCGGATTTTATATTTGAAAATCTTTTAGATAAAGTTTTCAATATGTCAAGGACTCTGAGTGTGAGCTCAGTAGAGTCCATTTTATTGAGTCTGATCAAAAGTCCTCGTATTCTAGTTTTTGTTCTCCCGATATCCGTTATATTATTCAATAATCTTAATTTTGAACGGAGAAGTAACTTATTGGCAATTAAACCATCTCTTTGAATAAATTCATCCATATCATTAAGGATTTGTGCGTATTCCAAATTATAAATCATTCTTAATATAATATTTATTCATAATGGGACCGTAATTAATATTTTAATTAATTTATTTTGTTATATTTCCTAAAGGATACATTGAATATAGTTTTAGTTAAATTTAGGATAATTATATTATTGTTCAATTTTCAGAAGTCAAATTCTGGCTCTGGATTGCCTGCTAACAGAATAGCATTATCGTATTCACATAGGGCATGTTGGGCTCCCATTACACTGGTCTCGATTAATTTATTCCTATAGCGATATAACATATCTGAACCTCGTGTCCAATTAAATGCTACACAGATATTATCGCTATTTACCCCTGCTAAAAGCATTCGCTCAACGCAGCTATTTCTGCCACTATGCGCTGAGATAGGATTTTTTAGATGTAGTTCCTTTCTGGCCTTTTCCATATAATAAACAAATGATTTTGTAGTGCGATTATTGAATATCCTATCGGAATCACGTGGTTTTTTAAGATTTTTTAAGAATTCCAATTTGCGTTCTACATCCCATACTGACCTTTTTCGAATTTTTATGGTGATAGTTTCTATTTTTAAGGCCATTGGATTTGTTTTAGAAACTTTTAATGGAATTACTATGAATCGTCCCTCTGGTTTTGATTCAAATTTTAGGTCACTCCAGTTCGTAAACTGGAGGTCTCCTATACGGTTTCCGCAGCTAAAGCTAAAAATAAGCATTATTGCTGTTTCTTTTTCTGGTATGCCTTTGTACCATAAATTAATTATCATGCCCTCTACCTCATGTAGTGTAAATGTATTTGCCTTTTTCTGCGCGTGGTGTTTATCTGTAAATAGCGTCCTTGCGAGCTTATTTGCCTCTTTTTTAAGAGACTGTTTAATAATAGGTAAATATTTTTTATCCTTTAGGTAATACTTTACTATTTTTGACAGTTGGAATAGCATATTGTTTAATTTATACGGGAGTATTAATTCAATTTTGTTCCTCTTTTTAACCCATCTCTTGAAAAATTCCAATACTTCGCCTTTTGTTAATTTCTCTAATTTTTTATCTGACACAAAAATATCGAGTAGTAATTTTGTAGATTCTATTGAATTTGCTTTTAACATTTTTGTGTTATTCAATATGATTGGTTTTTGTTTATGATCATTCATGATCCCGATTGATCTGAATTTGTTCTACATTTTAGATATTATTTGTTAATGATAATAATAATTTTATGGTTATAGATACAGCAATTTCTTTATAATATGGTCAAATTTTCGGTTTTATCTAATGATAATTTCCAGCAGATAGCAAACATCCATATATCTTTATTGATATAGGTTTGTTTGTCCTTTAGGAGTTTTTGGCAAATTTTTCTGATATTTCCTGTAGATATCTTCGCCAATAATTTGAGCAATAAACCTACGTCAATATTTGTCTTCTCATGACAAGCATTTCCTGCAATTGCCAAGATCATATGTCTGCATTGGTTCATTTTCAACTCCACCGACATTTTTTATATCTGAATTAATTATATTGTTTAATATATGGAAGCATGGGTTAATAATAATCAATTGTACAGGTTGAAATTTTAATATTCACAATTTCCTATAGGACAATATTGCCATAATTGCGGGCTTAATTCTCATTATTTAAGGTTGTTCACCTTTGACGCAAAATTTATCCCTTCTTATAAGAAATATTTTGTTGAAGCATTATGGTGCCTATAGGAATATAATATTTTTAATTTACGACTCTAGGACTTTTAGCATTTATTACATAATATTTTATTTTGTGTTTTGCTGTTAAAATTGTAATAAGTGTTTTTTAAAGAAATAATTTTAGTTTTTTAAATAGCAGCTTTGTTGAATATATTCAGTTATTCTGGTTATTTCCTCTTCCTCGACCGTTGTTTCCTCTGGCGTTATGTTGGCCTCGGAAATTGTTTGTGCTAGCCTGACTATTTTGGTGGTCATTGTTGTTATTGTTGAAATTATTTCCGTCCCCTTGATTATTATCATAATTGTTCCTATAGGAGTTATTATTATAACCTCGGTTATAATTTCTATAAGGACCCTGGTTAAAGTTATTCCTATATTGGCCTCGGCTTCTACCCGATCGAAATCCACGTCCTCGGAAGTTGTTTTGTCTGGACGTGTTTCCTTTATACCCCGCATTATTATTTCGTCCCCGAAAGTTTTTGGTGAATTTTCCTTTTGGGTACTTTGACGTAGTACTGGGTTTTAGCTTGTGTTTAAGCTCAGCTAATTCCCTGTCCTTATCGGATGCTAGCTTAAGCATTTCTTTTTTAAGTTCTGGGCTTTCCATAACTATTTTGATGCTTGCTAGGTAGTCCAATTGGCGCTCTGGTACTAATAGATCGTAGATTAGCTGCGAGAGCTCGAAACGGCTGAGAGAATTTTTATTATTTTCTACTCTGGTGATAGCCACGTTGAACATTTTGTAGTTCCTATTGGAGGCCGAAAAACAGTCACGGTATTCCTTTAGGAGCTCGAGGCAAGGATCGAGTCTGATTTTTGTCAGTTTTTCGACCTTGGTCAGCATTCTTACAAAGAATAGGGCGACCTGTTCAACCGGCCGTTTTAAAGGCTGGTTTAGGTCGCCGTCTCCTGCGGTAAATCTTAAATACAGTTTACCATTTTTCTTGTAGACCATGTTAGAGGATGCATCAGACATTAATTCTGTGCATTTTTTCTCTAAATTGTCTATATCACCCATCATTTTTATTTTCCGGGCTTAAGACTCTACTCTTTGTTTTATGGCTATGCCGCACCAGTCCTCTAATTGTTCAAGGGTCATTCCTAATAGGATATTCTCTTCCTCTGACGTAACATGAAGATTACAGTTACTTTTATACAAGATATTTTTGTATATTTCTTTATGCGCATGTACTTCCCGTTCTTTAGCCAAAAGTTCGTCTGTTTCGTCCTTTAGGCGTTTCATATCCGAGGTCATTATTTCTAATTCACTCTGATAATTGCTATAACGGTTAGTACTGGCCGAGTTATCGAGTGTATTAAGGTCCTGAAGGTCCTGTTGGGTTGGTTCGATACAGTAATTGTTGTTCGGGAGGTACTTAGAAGTGATTTTTGCACCGTTTTTCTTAGCATGGCTTAAGCCTAGGCTTTCCATTACCGATTCCGCGTTCATAGTCCTTCTAAATTTAAATATTGTTAAATTTTCCCTTTTTGTTAATTTATTTTATTTAAATGGTCATATTTTTGAATTGACACGTTGTAATTATTTGTAATCGTTAGTTTTTGTCATAATATTTGATAAATATTTTCTTAGCGCTGTTTTTTCCGATTCTATCGTTTTGTCATATTTGGTACAGCTTTTGGATGTTTGTCCTAATATGGCTTCAATTATGTCCGTAAATATGATGTCATAATTGCTAAGGTAATGGTTTAGCGCTGTACGGATTTTCATTCTGAATTATATTTTTTATTAATAATTTTCATAGATTATGCAATATAATGCCCCGCTTAATCTATTTGGTTCTAAAAATATTTTTCCCTTTATTTTTTGACTTGGTATCCAAGTTGGTATGATCACTTTATCGTCTAATCTAACTAATATTGAATTATTTGGTCTGTGTGCTACAAACAGGGGTAATTCGCTAAATACGTGAAATACTAGACAAAAGCTATTTCCTAGATCATAAATATGTTTTGCAGCAATATGAACTATGGTTTTTGGAGGGAAGCAGTAAAGTTTTAAATTTTTATTAGGAACTTTTGAAAGGAAGTTAGTTCCTATGGATTGGTCTTCTTTAAATCGGCTGTAATAATTTTGACATTTTGTATTGGTGAAATTTGCCATACAGTCTATATCTGGTGTCCCAAAATAATCCAGAATTATCCTATAGGATTCATCTGATATGATTTCTTCTTTTAAGTCCAAGGTTCGCGATGCTTCGTCAGCTTCCTGTATATCAGTAGTAACATGCTGTATAGAGAAAATAGCGTTTAACTCAATTGCCAGTTTATTTATTATCAGAATTTCATCATTTAGTTCTGCGACCTTACTTCCGAATTCGAAAGTTTTAACCACACACATATTGTCGCACAAAAACATTATACGTTTATTAATCAGTTTTTTCCTATTGGTTAGTATATAGGCTTTTATGGCTATAGCCTCTTTAATATTTATGTGTCTGTGTTGGTCCTTTAGTTCCCAGTAGAATGTCCTTTCGGATCCGTCAATATCAATCCAACCCCCCGCCATGTTTGAGGCATCTGTAGATACCTTATATCGCTGCATTTCTACAGTTTCAGATCGTTTTTCAACCCAATGCCTGGTTGTTTTTAAATATTTAAGTTCAGATTGTCTCCATATATTTAATTCTGATCGTAAACGCTTATCTAAAGTTAAAATTTTATTTTTGTCCTTATCGGCCTGAACTAGGTATTCAGTAATTTTTCTTATGTATAACCTCATGTTTCTAATTACGAGCATAAATGAGCACATTTTGCCTCGCAATCTTTCTAATGATTTATACTCAACTGTATCTGATGATAAAACATCTTCTAACTCTAATTGAAATTTTTCCCATTTTTCGGGGGGGATACTTATAGTTTCTTTTTCCGTGCAGATATCAAATCCTAAAAAATTTATCTGTTTAGAGCATATGAACGTTGATTTTTTCCTAGAAATGAACCCCCCTGCTGCTATCATGGCTGTGCATGTTAAAAATGCATTTTTTGGTGCTGTTTTTCCTGATAGGATTGATTTTAATTTCTCGCTAGTCATATCTTTTTCTACAACTAAGCGATCGTCGAGATACAATGATACTGGGACTCCGTGCCTCCTTAGGAAACTTACCGCGCAGTTGTTTAGTAGCTGAAAATCACTAGGAACTCTGGCTATTCCAAAAGCGGCTGCAAAAAATTTAAATATATAAGAGCCCCAGCGGAAATGAGTCATATCCTGTGAGGGTTCGTCAAGGTATGCCTGTAGGAATCCCGACGAATCATCGTATTTACTTAGGTAGTCATCTTTATTAATAAATAATAAAGTTTCGTTTAGCGTATCTAATTTGCATGGGACTGAATAACCTTGTGTGACTTTAAAGCTCCCCCCATCGAAGCAACATCGATGTTTATCAGATGTTTCATTATACACTAGAACTAAACTGGTCCTTATTTTTGATTTGATTTCTCCTGTAGGTCCTAGAAATTTTACAGCCCCGGTTGATACCCAGTCTATGAGCTGATTATTTATTACTTCAATATTATCTAATAAGTGCTCCGAATTTTGTTGGTAGAATGGTACTTTTTCTAGTGCTCCATCTACTTTTTTAATTTGGATAGGATAGTGGCTCCTTAAGGACAGTGTTTGATCTGCTATTGTTAAAGGGTCATTTTTATTTAACTTTAATTTCTTATGCCAAGAATTATACAGTTCGTTTTTAAACGAGGAGGTTGCCAGGTGATAAATTTTTCTGCTACGTTTATAAGGACGTGATTTTCCTGGGGCTATGTAATATTGGTTATCGAAAATTGAAATACCCTGTGTTACATGTTTATAGGCTACGAATTTACTAGATTCCTCTGGGAGACAGTTTATGAAAATTAGCCATGTGGCTGTAAAACCTGCCCAGATACCTGCCTTGAAATCTTTTTCATATCGAAATTTTAGTAAATTCCATTTTGGAATTTCTTCATCTCTCCATACTTTATCAAATAAAGTTAGTAATTCTGATGAATATGTTTGCCACTCAGAGTGTGTCCTAGGGGATTTGTGGAAATTTCCATCGTAAGACACTGCTCTCACAGATTGAGTGCAAGGGAGATCTCTATTTGTATTCGTGAATTTTCCCTCTCTATAGGATTTACCGACCAATTTATCCACGTCGATCCATGTATTGGTCATTCTAAATAATATATGGTTATAAATTATGAGATTATCGAATTCTTATACAGTTTAATAATTTGTTAGCAGGTTAGATTATAATTTTTTGATGTTTACAGATGAATTTTCCTTTAGGGGTGTAATATTTGCCTACGATTTTAATGGATACCAGAGTCTAACTCATGCTCTGAAAGAGTCATTTCATCGTCAAGCATAGGTTGTGGTACCACAAAATCAGCGTCGGCCTCTATTCGTTCTGCATTTTCTCTGGCTATAATTTTTGGCATGATAGCTCTTAAAACTATTTCAACTGGAGCAGGTTCACCTCGTTTTACACAAATAGGTTTTCCTCTTAGGATTTTATATACGGGTGGTCGTGAGAACATAGTTACTGCCCATTTCTTGGCGCAGGTAGTGTATTCGTTAATACATTCTACGTTGTTCTCACTATTTAAATGCTGATGTGCCAAAATACCGTCAATTTTATCCACTACAGCATTAATTAGACAGTGGCTATATGGCCCTAAATCCTGAGCTAGATCTCCCATTAAGGAGCTAAACTTACTCCAGTTATTGTAGTTTGACCTACGTGCTAACCAACGATTGTAATTTGCAAAGTTTTTCCGGGATTTTAATCCGGAGTCAAACTGTTTAGAGTAATTTTCAATCATTGCCTGCATATCTATGCACTCGTCCTCGATATCTGGAACAGGTGGATTACCTGTTCTAGGTATATCGTCTGGAAAATTTTTTGCCATATATTCAGAGAAGATGCGTGTTAATCCTATAGGACACTTATACCCTTCGATTTCGATTGTTGCCATGATCATATTTAACAGGCTTCGGATCATAATAATCGTGGTAGGCGGGATGTTCAGAAATACAATCCACTGTTGACCTAGATCAATTGAATCGTCCATGTCATCTAGGTCACCCAAATATGAACTTGGAACGCCTCCATTTATTTTCCATGGATCTGGAATTTCTGGGAGATATTGCGTTTCACCATCATGGTATTCAATAAACCTCTCAGAAAACCAATTTGGTCCTTCATCGATATCTCGATTGATGTTCCTGGGGTAAGTTCGTAGTCTCTCCAGCTCGGGCATAGCTTCATACTCGGCATTTAGGGCCGCGTTGTTATTAGCCCTTATCTCATTAATCGAGGTATCAAACGACTGTTCTTCCATGTCGCTCATACTTTCCAACTCACTGTCTGAATTATAGAATACTTTTTTATTTTAATTTTAGTGATTTTAAATTGTTTTTATATAAAAATTTGTATATATTTATATGATTATGATACAGAATGTGAGTCCTATAGGATGAGTTTAGAAATTATTTTCAATAATACTTTTCTCTAGGAATTCTTCTGAGTTCCTCATCCCATAATGTTTGGTCTTGTTTGGCTAGTCTTGTTTGTCCTGTTAACAATTCCTTAATCTGTGTGTGCAATTTTTTGGCATGATCAAGGATGAATGGAAATTCGCTAGCTAGTATATTTAAGGACCTCATAACCTTAATCCATGTTACGAATCTGCGCGATCTTGTAGCGTATTGCGTGATATTTCCCCATCTCGCCGTGGACGAAATTTCATCCTTTGAGTTTCCTTTTAAGGACTCAATAGATGTTTTTATAATTTTTAGTACTGAAATCCACTCTAGGTTGCCTGGGTCATTTAATTGGGCTAGAACTCTGAGTAACAAAAGCCCTCTTCTTAGAGAAATTAGGTTTATGTCCCATGATTTCGAATTATTGCCTTTAATTGGTTCAAATTCTGCACATAGAGTGAAATTCGGTATTTCAATATTAATTTGTGGATCCTGTAGGATGCAGTCCTTATAAGGTTCTGCTGGAAATTGACAGGACTCATCTGAGCTTGAAAAGGATACCGCTGTACCAATTTTCCTACGAAATTCCATTCTTAATTATTTAATGGTTTTTGCTTATGCATAGACTGTTGAATTATAACTATTTTTTAATGTTTTATTTACAATTAATACAAATTCGAATAATAATTAAATATGATGTATAATTACAATAATCAGATTTTCTCCTTAGGTATGACATTCCTGTTGGGTTTTAAATGTACTTGAATAGTCCTGTTACATCCTCGTGGCGTCCTAATAACTCTTTGCTTGCTTTTTTGACTTTTAACGGCACTAAAAGGTACACTAGTTCAAGGTATTGTTGTCTAGTGATACCTTTTGCGTCTCGTTGGTTAATAGATGTTATAATAATGTAGTCAATAAAGCTTTTTCTCAAAATTATTCTAGAATCAGCCCACATTTCAACGAGGATATCACATAGTTCGTAAAAGTCGAAGCTAATCATTTCATTTACATCTAATAAAAATGCTGCTAGGACCCCTGTTGAGGTTATTTCTGCGATTCATTCTTAAGTAAATTACATTTTTTGTTATTCATAATTTATTATATAATATTTTGAACTGAATAATGAATGATTTGAACAGATGTTTATCCTATAGGATTAATGTGACCAGTGGCAGTAAATAATAATAGATTTTTAACTAATATATTCTAATGAGGTTACAAAATTTTATGGTTACTTATGGAGTGATTTTTTCGACGCTAATTTTTTCTTAAATGTATTGTAGTCCTCTAAGATAAAGGACGTAGAACTTTTTGCGGATACTGATTCTGTGGATGGGTGTTTTTCGAATAATTTTGTGTAATTGGCATAATCTATGATGTTTTTGTTTTGGTTTGAACTTTTTGCAGTAACGGTGGATTTTTCGGAATTTAGTGAAGTTTCGCTATCCGAATTGAACAGTTTTTCCTGTGGAATGTATGCCTCAGGACCCATATTTTCTAGTGGCGGACTTTCCTCGTCTAAATTAATTTTTATTATTCTTATTTGCGTTCCTTTGGCAAATGTCCCAAACACTTAATCCAGAGTTTCCTGTTGGATTAATTTTTGGATTTGTATCCCCCCTTTTGGTATTAAGTCTTTGAGTCTTTTTATTATTACCCAGATAGGAGTTGTACGCGAAGTCTTTCTGGCACGCCACGGTGGTAAGATTGTCGTGTGGCGCGTTGATGTCCACAAATTGAAATGGTTTTCCTAATGGTACATTACTTTTTGACCAGATCTTCATGCCATTTGTCCAGCTAAAGCGATCTTTTGGCCATGGTTCGAATGAGGTGACCAGCTTTGATGGTAAGCGTGGTCTTAACTCATATATTTTTTGTAGGACGTGGTCATTTTTTGGTTGGTTTTGAATACCGGCCATAAACAACATGCCCAAACTCTTGATTTTTACTCCTATAGGAAGACGTTCTGCGCAAATATCCTTTAGGGCGTAAAAGGCAATTCGTGATTCTTCGATCAAGGAGGAGGCGGAGATCATTCCTGGGTTCACTAAGTTATTTAATAGTGTCTCCCACGAGCTAAGAACCCTTGCAAATTGGGTTTTCTGTCTGATCCGTGCTTCCGGTTCAATCAAAGACAACGGGGTTGCCAAGTTCTTAGCAAAATCCGACATTAATTTTCCCTGGTTAGGATTATTAATATCGACCCCTAAAACGTCAAGTACTACTGCTGCTACTACGTTGTCACTGAACGTCATACAGGCCTTTATGCAGATCTGAATTTCCTCTTTGGTTAAGTCAGATTCACGTTTGACCAGGTTGACTAAGGTTAGGTCATGTCCCGCGGGATATTTTTGCGTCACCGTTTTTGTTCGCTCTGCGCACTTAGCGTCAAATGATACGGTAAGTTCTTCAACTATGTCCTGTATGTCCTTAATTGTGACCCAGGTATTAGTTCCTTGTTGGGATTCCTTTAGGACTTCAATATCCTTAACCATTTTCATTTGGGCTAACTGAATCGCATTCAGGATTGGTTTGGACGATTTGTCCTTAGCCGCATTAGTGATCAAATTAGAATTTCTTAGAATTTGACCATTAAGGAGAACGATATTCTTTTCTAAGGCTGATATTTTGCCCAGGGTTTCCGTTGGGTTATTTAAGCCTTCCAAGAGTTCTATTATTCTTGGGTCTTCAAAATCTAAATTACTCGTCAGGGTAATTTTCTTGCAGTCCTGTAATTGACCTTGGTTCAGAAAATAGGTTTTAACCAGAATTTTCAGGTTCAATTTCAGGGTTAACTGGGCGTTGTCCGTGTATTTCGACCAGGGTGCGTCCTTTTGGAAAGACACTGTATTTTCTAAAATACCAAACAAGTGTCTATTCATAGCCCTTATTTCATTTTCCAAGTTTTCCACGGTCCCGGCGTTGTCGTCCTCCTCAACTTCAGAATCCTCTGCCTCAGATTTTTCGTCTGTGACAAAATCTTCATTAATGCTCAGTGTTTCCTCCTGGGAGTCATCTACCTGATTAAGTTGAGGTCCCTCAATTTCCTCTGCAGAAATGTCCTCTAGGATATTTTCTTGAGCAATGATTTTTTCCTTTTTGCACTTTTTCGCAATTTTCAATTTCAGTCGTTCGATTTTAGGCTTCTTTTCTTCCCCCTATGAGAACGATTAGAGACAGTTTATTAATATTTTATCCTATAGGACGTATATTTCATTATATTTTCCTATAAGGACCTACTCATTATATTATAAATTGTATATTTACACTATTATTAATTTATTTTTCAAAATTTTTCCTTATTTCTCACGGAAAGGAGCTTTTATGTAGGGATGTTAAAAATACTACAGTTGATTATCTATTTTTTCAATTTGATTTTTCTTATATAATATTTTTATATTGTTTTATGTATGGTGCTTACTTTTTCGTTGTCATTTTTAATCAATATTGTATATATCTATATTTTTTATTCAAAAAATGTATAGCGTCCTATAGGTACTACTTAGCAAAACCTCCAGATAGGAATTAGTCAGTAAACTGACCTACCTTTTCCAGTACTCGTATTTTCAGATAATTAGAAAATACAAAACTGAATATGCTAACCTGGTTGTCTTGCGGTCGTTTCCCCATTCTTGCCGAAAAAATTAAACTTGGTGCTACTATGGTTGTCCGAAGGGTATCTCTATAATAATTCCTTATTCTCAAGTTTTTATACGATTGCTACAATTTTTTTCAATCAGTTATTATATTTGATAAAATATATAATAATTTTTTGGTGTGATCCTGAGTTTGTAAAAAACTGAATGAAGATTATTTTAAATTATTTTTAGTTTTTTAGTCGTTTTCTAGAAAGTTTAACACCAAATTTTTGAGGAATTTTTTGTTTTCTCGCAATTTTTGTTGTCGTGTTATTTAGTCGGCTAGACTTGTTTACTAAATTATACTATTGTATTATAATTAATTTTAGCTAATAATTAGTTTTATCCTATAGGATGGTTTACCAATACAATTTTTGCGAATATCCATTAATTTAAATTTACACACAGTCGATGGTCCTTTAGGGTTTAAGTACTTAATTTTCGATTAAGTAATTATGGTTATTTTATTAGTTAATTTATTAACTCAATTATATGGTGCATTTTCTTATTTGGCATCATAATGTAGTATGTACATTTGTCTGATAATGATAGTAGTATTCAGATTTTACTGATGAAGGTTATGATTTATGTTATCTCAGCTAATTACAAAATAAAAATTTTGTGTTTTTTACCTGGTTATCCTATAGGAGTCTACGCTCTATGTATTATTACGACTGAGTTATATATAATTAAGATAAACACAAAAATTTTTATCCGAACATTCATTTAATTTTTTGTCTCTTTATGATAATTGTTATTCCTATTGGATTTTAACTTTTTATTATATATATCCTAATCAATTTATACATTTTAAGTTATATGTGGGTTAGTATTATTAATTCATGAGTATTTATTCGAAAATTTTGAATTTATAGATCAAGTGAGTATTAATGATTTTTAGATGAAGTAGGAAATGTGCAGTTATATTATAATTTAATGGAATATTATCTAAAGTATCTACAAGCATGGCTTCGTAAGCCGTAATGTCTTTTAATGACATATTATGAACTATTTCTAGTTTTGGTAAAATGAATTCTTTAACATTTAGCCGTATATCCTCTAGGTCAATATTCCAGCTAGTTTCTAGCTGCAGATTATTTACCCAATCCTGAATCCTACAAATATTACATTGTTGTTCTAATATCGATTCCAGGTTATTAGCCGTAGAAAAGTCTATTGCTTTTAACATGTTATCGATATTTTCTCCTGAAAAATATTCGAATGAATACGTAGAATGATTCATATTGGGTATATTTTTATCTGTTATTCCTAATGGGATGATACTTAATAATATTTTTTACTGTCCTTATATCTGGGCTTTTGTTAGCCCACCACTAGTCTTCTCGCTATCACCTGCTGGTATAACCATGTGGTCAATTTAAGTTTTTGTACCAGTTTAAAGTTATCATGCTTAATTATATTGTCAGGTGCACTATTATTGCTTTTAATTAGATGCACTTGCTTGAGTCGAATAAGTAGTTTTGAGTCACCAATTACAGCCACCTGTAATATACCTGGTGGCTGTAATTATTATTTCACATTTTTAAATTGAATATCCGTGCTTTTTTATTTTCATTCAGGGTTGGTACTGATAAGGCAGCTTTTTTGAAGTAATATAAATAATTGGCAGTATAAATGTAATTTATGCAGGAAATATTGTAATTCTTTCGGTTTTAATTAAATGTGCGGTGAATTTTCTCTAGCATCTCTGGATTCCAGAGTCTAGTGTTTTGGAAGTGTTGGAGTGCTGTCTTCCCTTTCCAGAATTGTTTGACTAAACATATTTATTAGTAGATGCTCTGGTACTTAAATCTCATTTCCTATTGGGTTATTAATAAGTTTTTTATATAATTACCGGCTGATGTGACCAGTAACACTGTACTAATGTGGGTCTTTTCTTTCAGCAATAGTTTTCGGGCCTGGGGTGCCGTAACTATATAGTTTAGTCCAAATTTCTCCAAGAGTTTTTCGTATAATCTTGGAGAGGTCGCCCCTGCTAGCTCCTTTCGGAATTCGTGGTTGTTTTCCATCCACTCTGGGACATTTATCATGTCTTTGTCCAGCCATTTTTGGAGCATTCTGTATGCCTCCATTCTATCTAAAATTATATATTTAATTTTTGTTATTAATTTTTTAAATCCTATCGGGGCACCATAATTATTTATCAGAACTAATGTGACAAAATTAGTAGAATTTGCATTTATATTGCAAACCCAAATACCGCATATTTACTACGCGTATCCAGTATGTTATAGATAATTCCTATAGGACTCAAATTACACCTTACAATATAATTACTCACCTCAAAACTTTTATATTTCAATAATTTAGATATAATTTACATACAATTTTTTATAACCAAAAATTACTTTCTTGGTAATATTTAAATGACAGTAGTTTTTATTGTAGTACTGTACATTTCGTTTGGTTATTTTTCTTAATGATAATGTTTATTCATTATGGTTTTCCTATAGGAGTTCTTAGCGTAATGATACTTGAAATAATGGTTTACCTTTTTCGAGCTGTCGCAAATATGGATTGAGGCTATCCCTTTGTTCCACGTCAAGCCTAATTTTGCTTTCGACTTCCCTTCGTTTTCGACAACTTTCTTGGTCTACTTGCCCCGATTCAATAATATTGTTATCCCATTTATTGGCCCGTTCCTTTAGGATTCTATTTTGACTCTGCTTTGGTCCTTTTTGAAGGAC
>SCLH01063230.1:24757-37186 GCA_004367855.1 Oikopleura vanhoeffeni
GTAAAAACTGGGTATAAATATTTTTGAGCTATCTTGTACTGATTTTTTTACTTAGAATTTTAAGACCAAGGATTTTTTTGTTTTTGAAATTTTTCAAATTATTTATCATATTTCAGTGACGCTTTTTAGGGCAACCGGTGTATATTTGAAAGGACTTTCACTGTCAAGTTCGGTATAGAATATTTTTTCAACCAAACGCAACTCCTGATCAAAATAATCATGTTCCGAATTCTATAATTTCATAAACTGCCTTTTAGCGGAAATTTTTAACATTTTTTAAAATTAATCAAAACTTATAAAAAATAAAACAATAATTTACTGGCAAAAATTTGCTGATGATTAACTTTGCATCTGTGAGAAAGACTCTGTGGATCTCATTCTTAATAAAATAAATGAATGGGATAAAAATTTGAATTTTAAAGTTGAAAAATTTCTAAATAACGAAATTAAATTTTTAAATTCAAAATTTTTTCTTAAAATGGGCGTTTAAAATTTCGAAAACTTCTGAAAAGAGACGAAAATACGATAATCACAAATTTTTCACAATCTGTTTCCCTCTACAAATATAAAGTGAATAACATTTACTTAACTCCACGGTACCAGGGATTGTTCTTCGGACGCAATTTTCTATTGCATTAAACGAGTTGCGCACAATATTTGCGAACAATAGCTATCCGTCTAGGTTAGTTGAATCTAAAATTGCGATATATACAAAAAACCTCCCCGCCTCGAGAAAACTAATGCATTTTGCCTAGACTATACTAGCCACATGGTTGATATTATAGCGAAAAAGCTGGTTAAAAAGATGAAAAACTTTGCACCAGATTTTTCCATTAACACCTGCTATCGAAGCATAAAATTTCTTACATTTATTCATACACCTTTAAACCCGTAATAGAACTTATGGAAACTGCGAACTGTATCTATCATTTCCAGTGTGAATGTGCATCAAATTACATAGGCCAAAGTAAGCGCCGTTTAAAAGTCAGAGCTGGTGATCACCAGCAACAGTGCCGAAAAACTTCAATTTATAGCCATATCATTGGCTGTGAAGAATATAAGAAGAAATTTAGCATTTTTATAAGGCCAAATAAAGACAAAAATTTAACTGGTTAACAACTTGAAGATGAGAAGGAAAAGCTTTCATTGACAAAAGATCAAGTCAAAATGAAATTTTATCATTTTCATTTCAGAGTTATTTCATACATATGCGAAGACCTACTTAAAACAAACAAGTAAAACTTAAGTTCTTCAAACTTCCTTCAAATTGGCATGTCTTATTTCAGCTTTATTATGCCTTCTCTATAAATTAAGTTAAAAAATTCTCTAGAAATCTGTTCAATATTTTTTTTGTGAAGACTTCTGCGTAACTTTTTTTCTTTTTTATAAGAAAGGGTTTGATAATGACAATAAATCTAAAACGTTAACAAAAGTATTTCTTCTTATTTTTAAAAATGTGTATCTGATTATCTTTTTTTGAGACTCAATTAATATTTGATCCAAATATTTTCTGCGAAATTGGGAAATTTTTGTCATTTAATATTTTGTCATAAAAAACCATAATTTCAAGATGTTTTTACATCTTAAGCAGCCCGTATAAAGTTAAAAAATCTGTAAATGAAGTTCATTAAATGAACGTTTTTAACAGGATGACCGCTCATAATCAAATAAAATTTTATTCAAATTGAATTTATTAACCATGACAAGATTATTTTTATGTTTTTAGAGTCAATTACAGGCGTATGTTTGCAAGGCGTTGTTTTTTGTGGTGATGACGTTACTCTGACGTTCAGTACATATTCCACAACCATGATAGTTTGCTAATCTTGTGAACTACGTAAATACAAGATTACATTTTGTCAAGCTCGTTTTTTGTAAAAATGCGGAAAATAATCATGTTCTCATCAAAAAAGGTTGCAACTGTTACATATATGTTACATAATTGTTTTCAAGTAAAAATTGACATCAGAACGGTGGCCATGGTCATTTTCAGGTTTCAATAAGTCAATTATACCGTATAATCGTAAAAAAATTGAAAATGCCTATTTCCACGTCCAGTACTGTATTGAAAAAAAACATTTTATTTTCATAAATTTTGTCCAAAAATGTGAACAAAATCAAAAAAACGTAAAATTTATACGTTTTTTTGATTTTGTTTACATTTTTGGACAAAATTTATTAAAACTAAATGTTTTTTTTCAATACAGTACTGGACGTGGAAATAGGCATTTTCAATTTTTTTAGATCATTTGAAATTGTCAAAAAAAAAGTTTTTTAATTAAAATTGAAAAAAGCTGCGTCAACGAGCTTAAGACAATACAAGGCATTTTCAAGACAAATTTTTCTTTCATATTTTCCAATTTCGTTCAAACCTTTTTATTCAGGCATATTTAAACAATATTATCAATTTTTCTATCTACCGCCTGAGTTTCAAGTGGTGAAGACATTTGTGCTGGAATGAAACCATTCTCTTTTTGTTATCAAACAAAATTAATCAATCGATAAGTGAGGACGCACAAATTCGCAAAACCTGTTTTTGTTGTGCCACCTAAAATGTCTTCATTCCATTTTTTGTGTTATACCTACTTGAAACTCAGGCGGTATATAAATGGAATTAAAATTTGTCCGATTTTGTAATTTTTTGATAATTTTTAGGTTCAAGCGTGGACTCGCCAGATATCAGTCCGACGTGCTCAAAGATGAAAAAGATTTATAATTTATTGTATTGAGGTGAACCATGAAAATTATTTGTATGAAAATTTATCTCAGGGAAACCGTCATTATTAATTTCAGTTTTCACTGCGAGATTATCGTTTGAGAATATGAGTGAAATATGACAAATATAAGTATGTAACATACCCTTTTCTCAACGGAACTCCACCTTAAAAACGTTTACTATCTCTTTAGCGCGTGTTCGAATCCCACTAATGTTGTCTCACTGATTATCTTGAGAATGATTTTAGGCAAGGGTACTTGATATTGGGACCGCTAAATGAAATCGGTGTGTAATCAATCAAGCCAACACTAAGACAATCACTCAGACAACATCAGTGGGATTCAAACTCGCGCTATAGAGAAAGTGAACGTTTTTGAGATGGAGTTTCGTTGGGAAAAGGATACTGTATATTTTAAGGGGGTGGCATCGACTTTGCAGACTGGAGTCAATTTAACTTACGAAATTAATTAGTTGGTTTACTTTTTTCTGCTTATTATCGTTAGCTGAATCAGAATAAATGTGCATCTAGTTATAAAAATNTTTTAATACGCAACATAGAAACAAGACTTTTTAGCTCATTACACCCGAAAATGTTTGAAATTTATTAAGATCGTCTTCAAAAAATTTCTATATTCGGGTTTAGTTGGAAATGGATGTACAGTGGAAAGTGGTTTTTTATATTTTCACAGATAATTAGTTATGTTAAGAAATTCAAACTATTAACGTTCGCAAGAATAAACACTTTTATTGAAGATAAAAAATAAAAAAAATAATTTTCACATTTTTTTTCTTTCATATTTCGCTCTGAAAAAATGTACCAATCTTCCGGATCGATGCCACTCCCTTAAAAGATTTCAAATTGAGTTCTTAGATAACTCGAAATAAGACCCCATTTTAGAAAAATTATAAATTATCGGTCTATTTGAAACAAAAAAATTAAACTTTGAAGGTTTTGACATTTTTCTGCAATTAATTTCTATTTCATACAAAATTTTTTCGTTGAAGATTTCTATTTTGCATATTTTCCATTGTTTTTGAAAGCCAAAATTTAAATTTTAATACATCGTGATGCATCAAACGGATAATCATATTCTTTGATAAAATTCAACTTATGTCGCTAAAAAGTCCAAAAGGTAGGCATTTTTTTACAGAACAAGATTATTGAAACGGATTTTGGTTACAAAAGGCAAACTTTATCTCTAGTGTTCAGTTTACTATATACGCTGTTTTTTGTCCTAAGACGCGAAAATCCGATTGCAATTATCTTTGTCGTTAAAAATGCCTACGTTTCAGGCTTCTTTTCGCCAACTTTGTAAAATGCCTATCATTGCTTTATATGCGTTTTTCCGGATTTGTTAGACATTAAAGATGTCGCATACATCATTTTGGTGTTTTGCTTCATTTTAACCTCCTGCTGACTTCGTTATAAAATTGAAAAAAAACGGTCAAATTAGATCGACATTTCCAACGCCCACGCATTATAAATTACTGAACAAAAAGTTTTAAACCCTGACTTTATATCGCCGAAACTGCAAGTATAGCCGAGTGTGCCAATATCGCCGGAATGAAAGAATATGCTTGTCTCAATCGAAGTCCATCTTAAAAATGCTTACTTTCTCTAAAGTGCGTGTTCAAATCCCACTTTTATTGTCGTAATGAATATCTTGGGTATAATTATAAGCAAAGGTGCTTGATATTGGGACCGCCAAAGTTGATCGGTGTGTAATCACTCAAACAATCACTGATACAACATTAGTTGGATTCGAACTCGCGTTATAGATATAGTGATCATTTTTAAGTCGGACTAAGGTTGGGAAAATGATACAGCCGAAATTTTTCGGCGATATTTGCCCCCCTTGTTCTTCAAAATTTGAAAATTTCTTGGTTCAACTCATGCAAAATAGCACTATCGATATATATATTTTTAAGCAAATATTGAAATTAAATTTGAACAAAAAATAAGGCATTCTTCATAATTTTCGAAATTTTTTTTAAAAATTTCTCATAATTTGTTGAATTTTTCTAAAAAAGCAATTATTCGAAAATTCTGTAATTTAAAAATTAACCTGAATTATGAAAAATTACTTTGAGGGTATATTGAGAAGAATATATAAACCCGGACAAAAGTTTTTCATCAATAGCCCATATCTGTATCTGTCAAAATGCAACGAAGTCCTTAAACGTGGAAGGACCTTTAATTACATCTAAAAGCTTATAAAAACCTCATTTTGACTTAATTTCAAGTATTTTCCATCTGTATTAACTAAAAATTGTAAATTTTATATAAATTATATGTAAAATAAATCGTTTTTGATCCATATAAAAAATTGATCTACTGATGACGAGATTTTTCAGCTGGAAGTCCCTTACTTTTGGTGATAACAATTCACTGAAGGATTAAGGTGCCACTTAGCTCCACCACGTATAGGATAACAACGATTTAAATGATGCAACAAACCACAACATCTTTAGACTAATTTTTGAGGAGCTTTCTATAGACACGTGATTAAAGGAGAAAAATTTGACGAAATTGAGAATTTAATTAACAAAGAATATTAAGGGTTCGGTATGGGATAATTTGATTTTTGAACCAATAAATTTACTTGAAATCAAAATGAAAATTCTATGATAAAATTAAAAGGTAAAAAAATTATAGAATAAGCAACTTCTGATAGAGTTTTGCAGCTAAGTTTTATTGTTTCGAAACCAGATTTAAATGTTATTTCAGCTAAAAGTCGTGAAATTGCGTAGGTTATTTGAGGGAATATTGGCAAATTTGTCGATATTGGGCCGGGAATTTAGCCCCCCCCCTGTGTTTTTGTTCAAAGTAAGTCAATAATAAACGGTTGGTTTAGGCCGAAAACAAGATCGAGGAAATGATATTTAGCTCATGAGGTTATTATTTTTCTTAATTCAGGTGATCATCACGATTCTTTCCCAATTTTGGAGAGACTCAATTTTGCTATCTCCAAAATAAGGTGTAAGGTTTTTCCCTTCTTTTTTCCAAACTGGTTACACTTGATTTCCGCCGTTTTGATTGGTTGTATCTGAGAAAACTCTTCTGACAACCAATAAAAACGGCGAAAATCAAGTGTCACCAGTTTGGAAAAAGAAGGTAAAAACCTTACACCCTGTACATTTATTTTTATCTCGAGACGTACTCGAGCATCTATGAAAACTATAATACAATCGTGATTTTTTTAAACTACGAGTCCAAATTTCCAACAAATATTTATTTACTCTGTTTATGACTGACTTTATAAATTTTTTAAGTTTTTAAAATTCAAATATTTAGTTACTTTCACTGTCATTTTTACTCTGAGAACGAATGAAAAATCCGAAACTTCGTAATAATTAGAAAAGTATTTTAACTTGTGGAAAAAAAATCGGTGGCATAGGCTTGCAATTGTTTGAGCTATAATGAACCTGAAAATTTGAATCGCAGTGTGACAGAACAATTGAATTATAGAATCTGAATATCTAGAGTGTAACATAGGGTAGGCACATGGGCAACACACATCTTTATGTTCACACAAAGTGATCCTGCACTATTAGCCCCTCACTTTTCTCCCATGGCCCGAGACTAACTGTACGACCTAGCACATCTTTCGAAATAAAAAATTGATTAATGTGTTCTTATGAGCACTAATTTAAATTTCATGTTTCAAAAAATTAAATAACAGAATGTGAAATAATGGTCCAAAACCCAAAGCTTGATAAGGCTAAACTTAATAATAATATGGCATTGTGAGATAATTTATCGCCCCATTCGAAATTTGTGTAAATATCCCGGACCCCTCACTGAACATCACTACGTTGTCCTAATCAGCGGCCGGGATATTAACATAAAGTGTGATAATAGGTATATAAGTTTGGCGTTTTTGACAACCTGCATTCGAACAATTCTGTTATTAAAAGTTTTAAAATGAAATTGTAATTATGTTCATAAACATTATCATCATATTACGGGGACCCCATATCCCTTAATCACTTTTTGGTTAGAATGCGAAGCCACTACTTTTTTTAAGGGTGTGATTTTAACGTTGTGGCTACGCATTTAACCAAAAAGTGATAAAGGGATATGGGGTCCCCGTAATTTATATAACGTATTAGCCGTTTTCAGCGATGAACTTTTTCCCATTTTCTGTATTAACTTGAACCTACGCACCAATCTAAACGGCTTCCACGATGAGTATACTATTTCTGATATTTTTGACATTTCTAGAATGAAAATCTTACTGTTTTCAGTACGAATTTCATGGTTTTCAGGATCTGAATTTCAGCTGAATAAAATTTAAAGCTAAAAGTCGAAATTATGCAGCAAAAAAATATATGCAGGGTTGAGCCCAATATCGCCTGCCGCATATTGCCGGATTTGCCAATATCTTCTCCAAACCTATGCAATTTCACTGTTTCAAGCAAAAATTCTTCCAGTGCCAATATCGCCGAATTTTTTTCAAATTTTGATTACAAATCACTTTGTGAAGGTCATAAATGACGTATTTTTAAGATTGAATTTCCCAAATTTACTTTTCTGAACTTTTGTTTGATCGCGTTTGTTGAAGTACACAATTTCACAGATTTTGATGATTCACTCCATTTAAACCTGTCGTCAAACTTTTTGTAAAATTGAAAATTGTTCGACATATGACGTCATCTCAAACGCCCACGATTTTTATTTTTTTGAACAAAAAAAATTATTTTGGTTCCCAAATCGCCGAAAGTTCCCTTATCGCCAAAATTATTTGGCAAAAAACTTTCAGCAATATCGAGCATCCCCGAGTATTTCAAAAACTTAAAACTTGTGAGATTCAAGTGCTTACTGACATGCATATACAGTATATGATATACTTCATGGAATTTTGAAGTGGCAATAATCTCCAAAAGTTACTCTGCTGAATTTTTTTGTTTTCTAATTTTGAGGGTTAATGAGATTCAATTACCGTTTTGATTATTTTTTATTTAATATATTGCATACAAACACGGCCCCAATTATGAATTATGCCTGCTGTTTGTTAATGTAAAACTATTTATGATCACTATTTACATAATTTCGGCAAAAGCTTGAAACTGTTACCTGGAAAAGTTGCGTGAAAGTTAACTATTTTCGGTGAAAATTCTACAAAAATTAATTTATGTTGTAAATTGTCCATAAACGTTGGAAAAATTTCAATCACGATTGCTTCGTTATAAAATATTTCCAAAGTTGTCTAAAATTATTATTTATTAAATTATTATGTTTGTGAATGAATGATAGAAAATGAGAAAAAACGAAACGTTGTAAAACAACGTCATAGATAAAAAATGTGCAATCATATCTTAAACAAACCGAATATTCCGGCTAAGAAATAAATTACATTTTGACAGCATGAAGGCCCTTCATTGAAGGGTATGGTGGTTCCTAATTTGACATTTTCTTGATTTAATATTAGCCAAACAGGGCCTCGAGGATATAATTCAGATTGGCCGGTTTGTAGAACTAGCTTTCAGCTTGCGTCTGAAATGTGCTAAAATTTTTTTGAATGCTTACACTCCGTGAAACATAAACGAAAAAAGAAGACATAACACAAAACGGACAATTTATCTCTTCCAAGGTTTTATTATGAAAAAAAATTTATTTTAATACAACCTGTATAATCACTATTCAAAACTTCACAGGGGCGTTTTTGTCGATTAGTGCTACATTATTTCTAGAAAATGCAAAAAACCACCGGTTTTTGGACATTACGCCTCGAAAAATCTATCTCGTTCCGAGTTAAATTTGGAAATTAGCTCAAAATTTTGCAAAAGCTAGTTCACAACAAATAAAAACTCTACAAGGGCGTTTTTAGCAATTTCGACTCAAAACTCAAAATATGAATTTTTCAAGGTCACGCGAATAATTTCCGTAAAAAAATGTGCTCCGATTTCTCGAAAGTGGGCTCTAAAGAAAGCTGAGGAAACACTGAAGAGAAAGTTGGCACACGTCAACCCGATATTTTGAAGTTTTTCTGGTCAAATTGACAAAAACGTTATTTTTGAATATTATTTTCGAAAAATACTTAAAAAATTCAAAAAAACGCAAAATTTTCGAAAAATTTTTTTGTTGTCATTCGGGTTGTTTTATGCGTTCAAAAAATAAACAACTCATTTGGTGAATTTTTATGACGAAAAAAATGCATAAAATGTAGGAACGACCAAACGGTATGGTCATGCTAGCATTAATGGTCGACATCCTAGCATTAATGGTCCATACCCTTAAGATATAAACTTCAAACAAATATAATTATTGTTGTTGCACACGAAAAGTATAATTAAGTCTGATCGCATAACTAGTAAGATTTTATTGGTTTTCAATTTTTTTAAATTTTCGGGAAAATTTCGAGCATAATTTAAAAATTAAAGATTTTATGAAAATATCATTGGATAATTTTGATTGAAGGGAAAAATAAAAATGATAATGAAGGTATGGTGCGAATGTTGGTTTCTACATTTTCTGAAGGTAGAATGTCATTAAAATTGTTTGTGATGTAATACATTTGTATTACTCATTGAGTATCTCGACACCTTATCCGCCTACACCTTTATCGAGGTTAGGATTGACACAACTTATTTATGTCACTAAATCTGTTTCTGCGTTTTGCTAATACACAAAACAATACTTTACATTTTTGTAGACTATTTGTATTAGGCATTCTAGAGTTAAACAACGCCAAGTGGAAGTGAAGGTGGAATGATACAGTAACCGGTTACCTGTCTATAAAGTGGTCGCCGTGGGTTAGTTATTCAAAAGAGATAGAATTACGAGGATTTTGAAAAAGAGATTTGCCTATAAGAAAAGAAGAACGATAGAGAATTGAGAAAAAGCTTAGCAGATCGGAATTTTTCAAAACATAGCTACGTTTATATTCTGGAATAAGAATTCGTAAGTTAGAAAATATTTGGTCGTGAAAAACAGGTCGTTTTCCTTGGGTATTAAGCCAATTGGTTTGGTTGCGAAAACTCCAGCTGACATTTGTTTTTCGATTCGAAACCGCCGCAATAGTCATCTTTCCGCTTCGATCACTGCAAGAGCTATCTGGCCCTCGGCACGCATTTAGACGCTTGCCTGCGACAGAAGCTGCTGCCCTGCCTACACAACATTATTGTGCCTGCAACGTCACCGTTGCCTGCTTCCGCTGCTGTCTTAAATCAATCTTACCAATCCTAAGATTAAGCCGACTGGTTGTTCAGCTGTCATGAACCAAAGTGTGTTCTGGACATTACCGAGCTGCAATAAGCTATAATTTGAATGCAAGATATCCAAGAATCGGTCAAGTGTGAGAAAGAGATTCATCATTATTATTCTCGATACAAACGACTTGCTTCAGTTCTTAGACACCACCTCAGAATAAATCATGTACTTTGACAGGCTTTCACGGGCTACATAGTATGGTATCATAGAATAGTTTAGAGTTTGAACTAACTGTCCTTAAACTGAACTAGCATACCCAGTTAAGTCAATTAAGTACTTGAAATAGTAATGCGAACCCATGTAACGCTTTAACATTCAGTTAAACCGCGCTCGCATACCCGATCCATCCTGAAAATTCAATACGATCCGAAAAAAATCCGAGTCCATCAATGCTTGAACACCATCTAGCTTGTCAGATTCCGCTGAGACACTGTGGTTCAGTGATGATGTCGCCTTAAACTGAATAGCATACCCGTATACAGAGGTCAGTTAAGTTCCATTTTGTCAATTTGCGTAGCAAAGTAATGCTTCTAAATTATAAGGTAATTCCTGGAAGACTTGTTGCCTGCAACAAACATCTTCGTTGCCTTGCTAAGTAAGCGTTGCCTGCTACGTCAGCTGCTGCTGGATAAGTCAATTGCTGTGCCTGCAACGGTATCGCTGCTGCTAAGGTTATCGCTGCTTGGCCACGCTCTATGCTGCCTGTCTCAATCATGAGTTCGACTCTGATTAAAAGATCAAGGAGTTTTAACTCTGAAGTTAGCGCACGTTTAAACGAAGCGCTGTCGACGAACGAGAATAACCGTCGAAGATTGCTTGCATGACCGCCGATCGACTCGAGATAGTTACTCGAGTGTCAGACGGAACATAAGTGACATAAATCTCTTCGACAGTCAGTTCTCATGACCAAGTTTAGTTATCAAAGTTACTGTTGATCTCAAATCATGTAAAGATCGTAACGGACACGGATTAAGAATGTTGGGGACAAGCGACATGACCAAACTTACAATTTTGTTTGATTGTCGGATCACGTGCTATGCAAAACGTCGGTGAAAGACCGTGTTGACTGATCACGGCCAAATACTTCGAACAACATTCGTTCAAGCGTTAAAGGACGGCTGTCTCCGCAATATGGCCGAAGAGTCTACTCCAGACGCTGACGAAAACTGCTTGGTTATCAGTTTAAAACTTGAAATACAAAATTCGGTTCTCGGAAGCTTCACGATTTATCAACATCTTGAGCGTGCGGACTACCGAATTCTGCCCGCAGGAACCTCCTTTTTTGGCTTATTGCAACAGAAAGTTTCAAAAAAACTGGATCACGCTTGGTCATCATGCTTGACAGACTTATGAAAGCTCCAAGAAAGCGGAAACCATAATCTGCTGAAGCTTCGAGATGGTTGGTTGGCGGCATGGCTGGATGGTAACTCAGTCAAGACACAGACCGCCTGCTGTGTACACGAGCCACTTATGAATCAGTTGTTGACTCGCTGTAATAAGCAATGCGATATTGCTCGCCAAGCTGATCGAATTGCCGAGAGTTTAGGTCAAAAGAGCACAGTTCTGAAGTAGCATTTTTATGGTTACAAAAGTACTCGAATCACCCGAACACGTCGCACAAGTCGAACCCACGCCATCAATAATCCAAAAGACGGTAGAAGATCGAAGATATGAAGAAAAAACGTAGCGAGACTGGTCAGGTCGCGGCTGCCAAGCAACAACCGAAGCGTACTGATACAAATGCGCGGTAACGTAAGCAGTGCTTACAAGGGCAAAAAATCCAAAAAATGGCACACCAATGGACTTCACGTTCCACTACTTGAACAGAAGATACAAAACTTGCCAAAACCCCAATGGTCGGGTGACTGCAAAGCAATTCGCTGCGAAAACCGAATCTGATGATGATCGCATTAAGCTGCTTTTCGCTGACTTCGTTTCGCTGATTTTCGCGATAAACTGTGCATAGAGGAGATGTGCCCATCTTCAGTTCTCAACAACTATATGCACATATCGCTGCCGCAACTAGTCAACGATTCCGGACTAAATACCTTCTTGCGAGCTACCGTCCGATTTCAAAGGTTTATACACTTTTTTCACGACGTTTGTTTTAAATCGACTTCTGGTGCGACAGCATACAACATTGCCTAAAGCGGTCTTCTGCCTGCAGGAATATGAAACGGACATCATGGTGTCCTTCGTCGTGAAAAATCAATGCCCAATTCTGATTGGACGAAATGTTCGTAAAGCACCATAGTGATTAAAAACAACTGTTTACTTTCACGATCGAATAGTCTTTTCATCGTAAACTGGTTAAAGCATTAATTTCGAACATGTCGTGCCCCTTTAGCTCAGTCGAACGCGCTCTCTTGCTTGCACGCTAAACTCGATGTACCTAGATTGCGTTGCAGGCAACGCTCACCGCCATTTGCAAACAGTCATTACCGACTCATAGCGCCGCAATGCTCCGCAACGCCTAATCTCCATCAACAACAACAACGGG
>SCLH01063231.1:0-11862 GCA_004367855.1 Oikopleura vanhoeffeni
AGGACAATTTTTCGATCTTTAGGTTTTTTTTATTATTTTAGCGATTTATCGATTTTGCTCTCTTGCGTCACTTGTAGATAGTTTTTCAATTTTGAGGGTCATTTTCGTGATCTCTGGTGACGATTTGCCATGTGGTAGAATTTTTGGTCAAATTGAGACCTTTTCAACGTCCGAAATTCGATACCCTCGAAATTTGAACTTACACTTACTGTGAGACCCTGGGGTCGAATTTCAAAATTTTG
The DNA here is from genome assembly GCA_004367855.1 of Oikopleura vanhoeffeni. Classification (NCBI taxonomy): domain Eukaryota; kingdom Metazoa; phylum Chordata; class Appendicularia; order Copelata; family Oikopleuridae; genus Oikopleura; species Oikopleura vanhoeffeni. The sequence continues at coordinate 243 of SCLH01063231.1, forward strand.
AGAAATTTTTATCCCCAGGGAAACCTACACGAATTCTGAAAACACGAACAAATTGTCAAATTATAATAAAGCGGAGATTTTTTTCTATAGCACAATTTTTCGATTTTCTGAACTTTCAAAGCCTCCAGCCACCTTGTGGTGAACTTTTAAAGAAATTTTTTCTTCTCAAAATTGGTTTTCGCCTACGATGAACACACTGAGCACAAAATGAAAGAAATCTGAGACTATCGATTTCAAAAAGGTCTTATCGTATTCAAAATCCGCCTATACGCCGCGGCGCGCCGCACTCCCCTGTAGTATAATTATAAAACAGTTTCCAAGAAAGTTAAACTCGGTACATTTTTGGTATTCTTTAAAACTTGATACCATGAAATTGAGCTTAAAATTTTTTTTGAAGATTATTCCGTAATTGTCTGGAAAAACTGTAGTAGACGTGAAAATATGATTGTATATATATTACTCACATAATGTAAGTTACATAATGTACTGTGCAAAAAATTCAACTAACTATGTTCAAACTGCATAAATAGACAGTTTTCGCTATTCGGATTCAATTTCGTTATTTTTTTCAATCGAGCTCAGGAGCGCGGCGTTCCGAGCGCCTCTAGTCTAAATTAAGATACGTTGTGTTCACATGGTTCAAAAATTGTGATGTTAAGATGGGAAATGCATTGTTCTTCAAATAAACTGTTAACTATAAAACAGTGAAACACGGCATCATGAGTTGATTTGAGCACTTGATTTCTCGCTTATACACTATCATTGTAAGACTTTTTTCTCATTTTTTAAGAATCTGAGGATTCGATTGATGTTTCAGAAACATCTGCTATGTCAGATCAAAAACATTCCCTTTGTTATCTCCAGACCTTACAACCGCAATAATTGTTTTTGTTGTACTTTTTGAACTCAAACAGACAACAAGATGGAAAAAATAATTAACTGACAGTTCACAGTATAATAATTAAATCATTGCTAACTTATGTTTTCTAATAAACCGAAAAAAGTTTAGCTTTAAAACAGCTGTGACTAACAAAATTTCTTAAATGGTATTTTAAAGAATTATTTTTATTTTCAAGTAAAATTCGTCTAGTTTAATTATGGCAAATATGTAACATATGTTACATGTATATTTAAAAACATTAAATCTTTGGGTTTGTGCAAGATTATTTCAAGTATGACTCATACATATGACTCATACAGTATGAGTCATACTGTATGAGGTTGTTTCTGTCAAATCGGTTCTATTTCATAAACATTATCTATACTGTTTTTTGATCGTTTTTTCTTTCGAAAACTTTTTGGAATTGTGTAATGATCAACAGACATTGTATAACCAGTATCGCGAGGTTCTTCGTATATATTATCAAACTCATCCTCCTGACCCTGAATTAGAAGATCTTATGAATACATGCGGTTTTTTTTAATTATAATTGAATTTTTAGTAATATTTAGATTTTTTTCAATTCATCTTCAGACAAACTAATAAACTTTCAGTCCGATTTTTCGCACATAATAACGCAAAATAATAAATTTATAATGGACATCAAATTGATAAGCCAATCATTTAGTAATGTCAAAATAATACAGAAATAATTGTGCGGTAATTTAATTCAAAATTATTTTTTGGTCAGCAGAAATTTAGCGCGATAAATGCAACAAAATTGAAATTTTTTAATTTCTTGTGATCAACGATGCCGCGCGCCGCTATTTCAATGAAAAGTAATGCCGTCATCTACTAACGCATAATAAGAAGCCTTATTATTTAAAAAAAATAGATACACGTTTTTAAACATATATTTTTCCTGATCAGTTTGTCACTGAAAATTAACTTTTGCTATTTTTATCGGATTTTTAATCAGATTTTTGAAGTGGTTACCTCATTCGGCCATCTTGCATTAGTATTCTTAATTTTCCGATCAGGAGCACCAGGTTCAGTTATATACGTAGTGTTACTTTTGATTGTTCGTCGTTGTATATTTCCTATTGTTGCATAATGATTTTCAGACTCTTGATATTCACTTGGAGCTGTCAGATTCTAAAAAGTATTATATTCATCAACTTATGACATATAACTTTTTTGAAACCGTTAAATAATTAAATTAGTTTTTGAATCAAAATGATAAGTGAGTCGGTGTAAAATTTTAGAGGATTTGAAATAAAAATTTTGAAAGTTAAAAACGGATACTGATTTTATTGGCTCATCCTATTGAGATTTTTTGACTGAAAAGTGACGATTTAGTCCTCGGGTTCCCATTGAAGTTAAAATAGTGGTATAAAAAATAAAATAAGCTGGTCAAAATTAACCGTTAACCCCCTCACACCCTTTGACTATCTGAAGGCAAAACAATTTTCGGGAGCCAAAAAGGCGCAGAAATAACATTGTCACAGACCTTCAATTCAAATATGTCATAGAGTTTGCAATTTTGTTTTAAAAAATATTGTTGAAAATTTTATACGATTGGTCGTTTAAAAGTTATTTTTTCCCACTTTTTTTAAGGATTTTTGGCAAAATTTCTTAAAAAATTAATTGTGTGAAAACGATACATAATATCAAAATTATGAGGAAGTCATTTTTTAGAAAAGTATTTGAGGATTCTTTTTATATAAATTTATTTTTTCTGCAGTCTCTATACAAAGAATAATTTTTTTAGAAGTGATTTTTATGAAACTCGAAATATTTTTCAAAGAATATTTTTCAAAAAATTATTTTTCGAAAGAATTGAACGGCAATTTAAAGGGGTATGCGACTCTGATTAAATAAAGGCGTTAGAGGCATTAAACATGCTCTAAATTGATACAGGGTGATAATTAAGTGTACTACGAACCCAACCATCAGAAATTTTTTTTCGAAATTTTCGCATTTTTTTTATTTTTTCTAAGTATTGTTTTAAAAATGAAGTAAAAAAATAACGTTTGATTAAATTTGGACCACTCAAACTTCAAAATATCGTCTTACGTTAAGCCAACTTTCTCATCAGTGTTTCACTGGCTTCTTTTTGAGCCTACTTTCGAAAAAGAAATCAAATAAAGCCGACAAAGACAATCGATCAAATGTTAGAACATGAGGTGTACTGATTTTGAGTTTTCCAGCTGATTAGCAATATTTTTTCACATTTTACTGCATATTATTTTGACGCGCGTCGATATAAATAATTGTTTTGTAAGCGATCGAAATATTATATTTCAAATCTGAGACCAGCTATAAATAGCTAGAGTTTCACTTGTAAATTTGTAACTTATATGTCATTGTAAAAAATGTATTGTTTCAAGAAATACAAGGTGAGTGAACTTTCTGTTCTCTCGCAGTTATCTAGTTCACAAACTTCGAAATTGAAAATGTTACGGTTTATTCACTTAACTCTATCCTTGGTCTCAATCAGTAGACAATTGAGTTTATAGATATCTCTTTCCAGTTTTCCCGTGATAAGCGCTCAAAGTAGTGCCTTTAGAATAGGCTTTTGGGTGTGAGGCGAAGTTCTCGTTTCTGGTGTGAGGAGGTTAAAAGTATAGCTTTCGGTACCGGAAGGATATTTCAATGATTTGAATGTGACAAAAAATGCAAAATTATCGGTTTTCTGGAGACAGTATTATGAACAAGGGGTCATAAATGATTGCAATGTGGCGTTAGAGGGAAATTTATATTTTGAGTGTAAACCGAAAGAGATATCTTCGCATGATAATATAATGGTCAATAAAATCGGTACCCATTTTTTACTTCCAAAATTTTTTATTTCGAATCGTCCTCAAGTGTCTTTCTATTTTTAATTTCCTGTATTTTTGCTTGTAATTTGGGCGGGTTTTTAAAAGGGCGTTCATTGTTGGGAAGTTGTTCGAAATTGTTTTTTCAATTGATGACTAATATCAAAAAAAATTGCATCTATCATTAAATATCAACTGCAAGGACCTTGCAGCAAGCTATAAGAATAAACAGAAAAATTTACATGTGGATTATGTTCATTGACCCAGGCTTCAGTAGCTTTAGGAATTGAATTTTGGTTGCTCAACTGCTTTTCTAATCGATCTATTCTGTCGTCCGTTTTTCTTAATAATTTCCAAATCAAGAATAAGCATGCTATAAAAGCAAGACCGCCAACCACGATACCTGCAATCACCCCAGCAGTCATCCCCATTTCTGCAGCTATAAATTTATAGTTAATTTTCATCCATTCGTATTATTAAATAAGACTGCTGGTTTTTGATATTAAATTTTGGTTGAATTTACTAACAACGTGTACTCTTATGTTAATTCAGATAAACCGCATACTTTATCGATTTTGATCTCCGGGTACAAAATATTTATAAACCAGCTCATTGTTTTTTTGCGAGCCGATTTAGTCTAGGGAGCCGAACTAATATAGGAAGCTGGCACTCACGTAAATTACAACCGCTTTCGATAAGGGTAAATTCAGTTTGTAGTTACCTACCGTGGTGCCATTTAACCTTTTTGAAAGGGTAAAGTCACTTTAAATCAGCCAAGAATGATGGAAAAAATGATTTAAAAAAGCTCTCTTTCGAATACATTTTGAAACTTAATAATGTGAATCTGAAAATCTCACCCAAAATTTTTTGGAAAAAAAAGGTTCAAATTTTATGACGAGTTGGTTGGAAGGCGATTTTTCGCTTAAGTCTTACTTCCGAAAAAATAACTTATGACTCCAATCTGGAGTTGAAATTTAAAATTAGCCAGGATTTAAAAAGGGTTTTTGAGTACGATTTGCGAAAAAATCAGCATCCTAAACATATCTGGAGCAGAAATTTTTTTTTGGGAGTGACTTTTGAAAATTTAATAATGTGGCGAGAACTCAACTTACCAACTTTTTTCAACTCAAATTTTGAAAGTTAAAATACTTTTTTTTCAATTTATTGAAAATTATATATCGAAATTAAGTTCTCAAAATTATAGTTCAATTAGAATTTTATGAATCGCATGAACCATTTTGGTGCTGTGAGTGTGCAAATTGTACCCTCCTGAAAGGGTATTATGCCTCGGGGGAACTTTTTTTTCTATGCCTCGGGGGTTAACCTCTTTAATTAGTAGTGTTACGGATTTTTTTTCAAACCAATCAGAAAATTTTAAAAGTTTTCTAAATAAAATGAAGTACAATTATTTTTCTCCACAGTAACACAAGGTAAAACCGATACTTTACTAACAATTTTATTACTATTTCATTGTCTAATCCAGTCTTTGAAAATAAGGTATTTAATTATCGGAAAAAGTCCCAAAAATTCAACAAAATTTATTCGTGAACGGTATCCTCTCCAAACTGAAGTTTTTGTTCATGGGGGTCGGTGGCGGGGTCGGTCGGCCGACTTGGCGCTAAGAGACAAATCAGGATTTGGGGTAAACTTTTCTCTTGATGAGTAAATTTTTGTTGAATGTATATTTTTCACTCCAAGTACCCTTTTTAATAATTCGACTTACATTTGTAACTTACGAATTTGTTAAATTCTACTTTATTCGAGAATCTTTAGTTCGAAATTCAATTTTCAAATTTGTAAAAGTTTGAAAAAACGTTCCAGAAAAAACATCCCGGGTACGTACAAGAAATACATTAAATTGTGAACAAGTAAAATTTATCATGCTCAAAAGTGTGGTCTACGAAAAAGCCACCATCCAGGTGATCTTTGATCTACTAGAAATATGTACTAGTATATTATATATTCTTGCCTGAAGTCACATAAGTCAGTTCACATTTGGCCCATATGATTTTTTCTTCATCGCTAAAAAGTCGATAAATGCATTTATTTTCCATTTCTTTGAAATCCTCGATAGTTTTTGCATCGGTAAAAACGTGAATATGAGACGGTTTTGTACAACTAATTTCATTATTTAAATTCCAAACTTCAGTAAATTCTAAATAACCAGGCACGATGTTATTTCCACAGTGCTGAACGAACCTATCTGTTTCTTGTTGACCATTTTCCAACCCCTTTTTAAAGTACGAATTCTCTGGATATTTTATATATTTACCATCATAATCATATTTGATTTGTTTGCTATTAAATTGGGTGTATTTTCGGTTGTTTTTTTATATTTTTAAACCTTTTAATAAAGTTTTCAAATTATCTAAAATTAAGCTGGTTCTTTAAATAAATTTCTTTAAAATGAACTTCATTTATTGAAGATTATTTTTTTTCTTAATTCGATAACCTTCTTTCACACTTTTGAGATTACCCTTTTGAGATCGGTTTACATTATTAAAAATTGTATATACAGGATGTAAATTAATTGATCGAGAAAAACAATCTTGAGTGAGAGGGAACAGACATATGATTGGTGGATTCATTTTGAGGTGCGCGCTCATTGGCTACTCACAACAATAATCTCGAAAAACTTCCCTTGCTTCTCTCGAAAATAAAGTTTACGTACTGTAGCTATTTCTGCATTACAAAAAGCCCGTTTTCTCGATAATTTCAATTAAGGTAGCTGACTTATACGATAGAGCAGGGCCAGCTACCTAAATAAATATTAGTGTGAACGGGGGATATGCTCATTTATACCCATTTCCTAATTGTTTTTTTTATTTCCAAATCAAGATCCGTATTTTCTGGTATAACCTTATTTCCACCATAACTATCCCTTAGAATAATCTCGTTATTAAAAGTAGTTAATATATTTATTAAAACGACAGTCTCCCACTCTGCCATTTTGGTTAAAATAAAATTTAAGTTTTTCAAACAAATCTAAATTCACGTATCGATGCTTTTGTTTTTTTACTAGTGATATCAACTTTTATTGCCTTTTAAACTGTTAAACGTGAGCTTTTTTGATTCTTAGTATTTAATCACCCTGAAAGAAAATCATCCAGGATGATTCATCCTTAGAAAATGGTTCAGCCATTCGGACATTTTTGTTTCCGGTATTACAGTACTTGCTGGGGCTTTCATGCCACTTTTTAGCAAATTTTGTTTAAGTAATTCGGCATTCGAAAACAACTTATCCGATTAAGTTCTCAGCTTATGGGAGACTCCCATTGAGAGTAGCATATACGGTATATATACGGTATATATATGATATACCCGGCAGATTGAAGTTAATATAACTCACGAAAGTAATTAGTCAGTATATTTTTTCTGCTTATAATCGTCAGCTCACCCATAAAAAATGTTTTCCAGCTCATTAAAATAATTTTTATCTATTCTAGGGAAGATTTGAGCTCGAGTTTTCATCTTTGAAATCGTAAAAATTTGAAAAAAATCAAAGCATTACGAAAAATTTTCCGCATTTTTTGTCCTAAATTTTTTCATTTTGTTTATTCAAATCTGTTGGTAAAAACCAAAAAAATAGTCACTTTACCTTTTTTCATAAATGACTTCATATTTTCTGACCGCTGTTTGAAAAATCATAAAATTTTTATTTTTCATCTTTTATCGACTTTTTAAGAAATATTATGAAAATTTTCCGCAAATCAAAACCAGAAATTTTTATTAGTGGTTTTTTGAATTCTTCATAAAAATCAAGCAGAATCACTTATTAAATTTTCTGGTATCTATTAAATCTTCGTATGTCAACTATTGGGATGGTCGCGCGATTGTCATTTCTAAAATATTGATGAAATTTCTATCACTTGACTGTACAACCGGTAAGTGCCATTCGGCACTCAATTGTTAAAAAATTTCATGCTTGCAAAAAATTATAAATAAAATTGTGGGTGTTATTGGCGGCATTTATTTGATAGTCAGGACATTTTTTAATATCAAAACGCAAATGAAAGTCAATTTTTATCTCAAAAAAAGTTGTTTTTCTCTACTTTTGGCCATTTTTCATAAAACCTCAATATTAAGGAAATTATTTAATGTGCAGAATTTGTAAACTACTTTTTAGCGCATAACACCCGAAAATGGCTGAAGTTTATTAATATCGTCTTAAAAAAATTCTAAAGTCGGGTTTAGTTGGAAATGGATGTACAATGAAAAATGGTTCTTGATATTTTTACAGATACTCAGTTATGTTAAGAAAATAAAAATATGACTGTTTGCAAGAATGAACACTTTTATTGAAGAAAATAAATAAAAAAATAAATAACTAAGTGATTCATCGATTTCGCGCTCAAAAAAATTAAACTTTTAAATTCTGTTCATCCAAATCTTTCACACTGATAATGGCTGTTTAGCCGTAACGTCGAATAAAACTATCTCAGATAGAAGAAAATATTAACAAAATAAATGTTCACATTTTTTAATTTTTTCTGAGATTACTAAATTGTTTAATTATCAGGTTTTGCTAAAAAATAGGAAACAATGATCTGATTCGGACCTTTCTTTCAATTTATGTTTTTCTAAATATTTGTGCTCAGTTTGAGCTATCTACGAACTCAATCGGATAAGTCGTTTTCAAAAGCCGAATTATATAAAAATGTTGGCTGAAAAAGTGGCATAAAAGCCCCAGCAAGTACCGTTATAAATAAAGTGGTGATTTAGGCATCTAAGAACTGATGATCGGATGAATTGTTTTCAAAAGTCAAAATGTAAATGTTTTTGACCATCCTATCTACAGATGATAGATGGAATTCATTCTGATATATTTAAGACTAGAAGAAACTGGTCGATAGTAAAATGTATACAAAGTAAATGTATAAAATTTATACTACCGGTATAAATGTAAGAGTTTGAATTTTAAGCAGCCTAAAATAAAGCTTCTAGAATTCAAAATTAAGCAAACTTCAGACGCAATGGTCAGATATGAAACTTCTATTACAGTAGTACAAGCTGAAAATATTTGTATGGTGCAGCATATAATTTCAAAAAATGCCATTTTATCAGAAAAACCCTATATTCGGAAATTTAAAAGTTTTGTATTTTGAAATATTCATACAATGAAATAAATTTTATCATTAAGAAGGATTCAATCTTAATTTAAAGGATATTGAATCATATTATTGATACAGATATAGATAAGCGATACAACTATAAATCGACATCAAAAGTCCAGAAGTGACAAGGTGGCAAGCTGGTACTTCATTTCGGCCATTTGATGACGTAGTGTCATTATGCAACTCTCATACGTATTTAAGTGATAATGATTATATTTCCGGTTACGGCAATTAAACACAATGATTATTTATTAACTGTATTATTGTCGGTCAAGTTCAGATGACTTGATTTATTAGCTTGAAACTCAAAAAATGAAATCGGTTTAAATTTGGGCGGCCACCCAATTATATTTTCGCATTTGCATCATTTATATCTTTGGCCATCTTTTCAGATTACATTTTTAAATGTTGATTTAAAATCTTTTAATGTTTGTTCATTTGGCAAAGGTTATAAATAAATTAAAGCAAAGTTTTAGGTTTTACAAATACTTGTTTGAAAAGTGACACAAATAGTAGAAATTTTCGGTGAATTCATCATCAGATTACGTTAATACAGTGGGTGATTATTTAAGCCCCTTTTTAGTACATAAGCTGTACTACAGCTTTTTCCAAAAAGCTAACGGACTTTAAGAACTCGCAGCCTAAAGAAGATAAAGGGGGTTTTGAAGTTTTCTAACATTAATTATACAACCAGTCACTGGTTACTAGTGTATAAGTTTTCGTCTAAAAATAATTTTCAAACTTTATAGAAAAGGGTATGGCCATTCCCTGACCGGCCGCGTGGCCTAATGGATATGGCGTCCGACTTCGAATCGGAAGATTGTGGGTTCGAGTCCCATCGTGGTCAACGTTTTTGAAATTATTTATTACTTACGCCGACTCTTTTAAAAGGCCTCCTAAAAAATCACTCAAATCCCTTCAATTTTCACTATTTTTCATTATTTTTTGTGTCAGGCTCCAAAGAGGCCTCACACATAATGCAAAAGCGCCTTTCTTCGGAATTTTGCTTTTGGCGGACAAAAACGCGAAAAAACGAAAAGTAAAATTTTTGAAATGGTCAGTTTGGGAGGCTCAGTCAAAAGGTATCTCCTCCACCGGTTTAGAAGATACAGTTTCGGCTCATACTGCATCTGAAAGCACAAGCGTCAAAAGAAAACAAATTAGCGCACTTTTAATTTAAATCATAAATTAATCAATAATTTTTCTTTTTTGGCCGCCAAAAGCAAAATTCCGAGGAAAAGGCGCTTTTGCATTATGTGTGAGACTTCTCTGGAGCCTGACACAAAAAAATAATGAAAAATGGTGAAAATTCATTCTGAGTGTTTTTAAGGAAACTTTTTATAAGCGTAGGTGTAGGCGTATGTGGGATTGTATCAGATTACTGTTATATTACAAATTACCGTGAAAAGTTGTTCTTCAAGATGCAACAGTTTTTTGGATATCAGCTATGCTAGTTTATCCAAAAATAGCTTCGTAAACTGTCAAAATCTGCGACACCCACACCCTAAAGGGGTAGAGGGGCGACCTTTTTGGCATATTTTCACTTTGAGGCAATATTGTGAGAATACGGGACATAGTGAAGGTTAAATGAAATAAAAATCTTGATGCTCAAACAATTTGAAGTCGACTCAAAAAATTTAAGAAATATTTTAACATCACCAGTTAGAGCTAGAGAGCAAATTTTCAAAAAACGCAATATGTTATCTTCTCTCTGGGTTTTCATTGGCCAGTACCAATAATTCAGTGTTCAAAATGATTTTAAATTTAGAAAAAACACTTCATACAGATTTTTTCAATTTGCCCTAGAATGCTATTTATCGGCAATTTTACTGATTTTCGAGACCTTTTCCAAAATCTATCTTCTCTCAATTTGCATACAATTTCAACCTGATTTCAACAGCCGATAGCTTATACAATTAAGAAAAATTATATCATACAGAATCTTGAAATAGCCACTGTGTCTCTCACACTGACCATGAACATGCACGCTAGACAAAATTGCCAGTGAGTCAAAAATGATTATTTTCTATTTTGATATAAGATATTCACTATTATACTAAAACAGCTATGCCGACTTCATTTTTTTGGTTTTAACTCCATATCTTTTTTAGTTTTCGAGCTAGACCGAAAATAGTTTTTCAAAATTTTCAAATTTTGAGAAAATTTCTAGAGGAGATACGATTTTTTTTAAAAGTCATTAATTTTCTCATAGACACTTTATTCAGAAAAAATATAAAATTTTGCAAATTAATGCTCCAAACGGCTATAAAAGGTCGCCCTCTCCACCCCCATTTAAGGATGTGGTGTTAGTGATTTTTGGGATTTCAGAGGCTTTGTATGGTTAGACAAATGCAGACTGGACATTTTTGAAACAAACATTTGGAAGATCTATCTCTGATCTCGCGATTTCAATATACAGTTTAGTACCACTCCAACCAACCATCTGGTTAATCGCGGTTAAACACGAGTCATTCAGCTTTTTTCAAGGAAACAAGGATCCTAGAGCTTATACCTACGTATACGAAACTTTGAGATTTGTTGAGAATCCGGAAAATTGTCTGAATTTTAGTGTATAGGAGCTGTTTTTTTTCAATTGTCCGGATTCTCATCAAATCTCAAAACTTTCCGATATAAGCTATAGGATCCTTGTTTCTTTGAAAAAGGTGAGGGACTCGTGTTTAACCGCGGTTAACCAGATGGTTGGTCGGAGTAGTACTGAATTGTCAAATGAAATCGCGAGATCAAGGATAGATTTTTAACATGTATTGATGAGAAATGTTCTACCGTCATCAGTTTAGCCGTACCAA
>SCLH01063231.1:13947-25461 GCA_004367855.1 Oikopleura vanhoeffeni
TTTGATATACCGTCTAGGAGGAGATAATTTTTGCAGTTTTGAAAATGTCACCTTGTTACGATACTGTAACTAATCTAATTTATGGTGTACTTTTTCGCAGGATTAAGGATAGATCTACAAATAAGCATTTTCGGTTTTGCTCATACGCTTTCACTTTTCAGAATCTGAGGATACTCGTTTGTAGATCTAGCCTTCGTCTAACGATTACACATCTCAAAGTCAACCTTGTTACATCACACCACCAGGTGGTGAGTCTATTCTAGAGCACTAAACGGTGTTTTCAAAATCGATCTTCTTTTAGATCCCACATACAAAGCGTCTGAAAATTTACACAGAGTACGGGAAGAGTGAGGTTACTAATATGTTGGAGCCATTTTTTTTGAATTTCGCTCTTGAATTTTCTAGAATCACTTTTGAACGCCGATTTTAACAATTTTTCGTCTTCAAAGTTATACTTCTCCTAGAAGGATGTTCAGAATAAGACCGTTTTTTCGACTCAGGTAGATGAATATGGTGTCGTCAATATGTTGGGCTCAGATTTTTGAGAAAAAAAATATATAATCGAATTTTGAAAATTCTAGATTTTGTTCTAGATTGTTTTGAAAAAAATAATTGCCACCATGAGATTCCTTGGGTCAACTTTAGTCATAACCGATATTCATGTATCATAAATTAATTCTATAAAGGGCTCAAAAAAAACCGACACCTACCTTAAGGCAGTAACCGACGCGTTTCACAGTTTTTTAAACATCTGTCGTTGGATGAAGAAATTGGTGTATATATGAGACATATATCCCCTTATCACTTTATTTACAGGGATATACATAGGGTACGGACCAAGGAAAATTTGAACCTTTAAACGATTGAATTAAATATAAAACTAAATATAAATTCTAATGTAGAATTCGAAAACTAAAAAAATTGACGAAAAAAAAATTTGTCACATGAGAATTTCGTGGAGATAATTAGGTTTTAATGTTTAAATTGCCGATTTTCTATATTGCGCAACCTCGCGCAATTTTATGATTATTTTTATCACAAAAATGAGCTAATTTCGAAGTAGCAGAGACAAAGAAATCCACGTTGGGTTACATTGAGCGAAATATTTTCATCAAGTAACATTTTTCCGCCTACATTTTCGTCATTTTATATCATATACACCAACTTACAATATGCGGAAACCCCTTGTAATGGAAACCCAAAAATTTCCTCTTGAAAAACTACCAAGGTAACTACACCAACTTAAACCTTAACATTTGAGGTAACCCTTTTTAATGAAAACGCATTACACTGTAATGGAAACCCATCACCATTTAATGAAAACACATTACCATTTGTGGGAACCATTTTTGAAAAACAAGCCAAGTTTAATAAAAAGAAACTCTATTTGTGTTGCTCAAAAATATTGAATAAAAAATGGTAGGTTTCGACGGCATATAATTGTTCCCTGCACATGTAAGTTGAAAAAAATCTAACAAAAAATTCCAAATTTTTCGCTGAAAATAATTTTTTCAAATTTTGAGCAAAATCATCCTGTAATGGAAACCAACCACCTTTCAATGGAAACCCATTACCATTTGCGAAAACTATTTTTTTTGCGAAAGTTGGTTTCCTCAAATGTTAGGTTGGTGTATATTATCAGGTCCACAGGCTCCCTGAATTAAAAAATACAAAAAACTGTAATTTGACCCTTTTCAGGGTGTCATATAACAAAACAATTCCTGCCAAAAAATTTGTGACAAAAAGTTGTTAAAGGGCGCCATAAAATTAGCTTATAAGAATGTGCGGTTTTCTCAGAACTGACGTTTGAAAGTTTTACCGGTCAATTTCCGGTATCACCAAACATCAGTTAAAAAAAATAGTCATTATTAATCCCTTGGCTGTTGGATGCAAAAATCAATTTGTGAATATCTCGTTCCGTTCTCAATAAAAGTTACCTTAAAACACTAAACACAGAAACGGTGCTAGAGATCAAAAAATAATTGTGATGAAAAAGTTTATTTATTTTCTAGAAGTCGCTGTGTTTAAAATCAGACCATAGTTGCTAATATCGTTTCCAGCAAACCGTACCCAAGGAATCTTTTGGTGGCATTTAAATTGTCTAACTCTCACTTTCATATTTTCGATTTCGCGCACTTTTTTGTCGATTTACAGCCAAATTCGAAAAAGTACTTGCAACATCTTGCTCATCACCCCTTGAGCTTGTTACATTCCGGAAATGACGTTGTTTTGAAATAAGGCGAATAAGAAATAGGACTTTCAAAAAGAAAATTTTGCTCGCGGTTAACTCAATTTACCGGTTGGTCGAACATGCTATAGAAAAAGTCAGAAGTAAAATGTGTTCCAGAAATTACGAATTACTATTTCTGAGATTTTTATAAGATTGTTATTAAGGAATATAAAGTTATGAGCCTTCGAAAAAGCCTTTCCAGCATGGACAACCCCCTTAAGGTTTCCACGATTCATTTCATTGAAGAGAAAAAATAATGAAAAATTTCAACATTATTAGAGAAATGTTCTGACGATAAAAAAGTTTATGTTTTTACAGATAATTGAAAAATTATAAACTTATGTTTTTCAAGGTGACGATATTTTGAGTATTTTCATCATACCGTAGTATCTTTTTTAGAAAATATCTTCACTTATGGTCGGGTCAAAAAAAGTTATGGGGTTATAAATGTACTTTGTGAGTATAAATTATGAAACACTTAATAAATATACCTTATTTAAAATTTACTTATTTTTTTGTAAGTTAAATTATTTAAGCTTTTGGGGATAAAAAGTGTTTAGATTCACTTTATTAATAATCATTTTTGTTCTAAGTTGAAATAGTTGATTCCTTATTTGAAATAAGTTATTTCAAATGGTCCTTAATTGGCACAAAACAAAAGAGAGCCTCTACTCGAGTCGCTCTCTCTTTCTCTCACTCTGTCGCGACTCTCTACCTCACCAAATCGAACGGTCATAAGTTATGAGTGGAAACATTGAAAACACGCAAATAGCTCTTGATTTGCGCTGTAAGAAATATTTTTGACAAATAGAATGAACGTCTTAAAAAATAATATATCTCATTCGATTCATTTAGTCTAAACTATTTCAAAAACACATATGATATGATATGTGACATATCCCTTTATTGCCCTCTCCGACAGATTTGGTCCCTCAAAAACACGGGGGGGTGAGAAAACCACGCGTCATTTGAAAACGAGTCATCAGATTAGGTTCTTAGATAGCTCAAACTGTGCACAAATATCTAGTTAATAATACAAAATAAAAATTGGTTCAAATCAGATCATTGTTTCTATTTTTTTCTCAGACCTTTGTTTCTATTTTTTAGCAAACACTAATATTTAAACAATTTCAGTAATCTTAAACTAAAATAATTGGTCCTATTAAAAACTGTTTTTAATGTTTATATTAATTAGATAATTGTGCTCAGTTTGAGCTATCTAAGAACTAAATCGGATGACTCGTTTTGAAATGAAGCGTCGTTTTCTCACCCCCGTGTTTTTTAGGGACCAAATCTGAGAGGGCAATAAAAGGATATACAGGGTGTAAGGTTTTTACCTTCTTTTTTCCAAACTGGTTACACTTGATTTCCGCCGTTTTGATTGGTTGTCAGAAGAGTTTTCTCAGATTCAACCAATCAAAACGGCGGAAATCAAGTGTAACCAGTTTGGAAAAAAGAAGGGAAAAACCTTACACCCTGTACATTGTATGATATATCAAAAATCCTGCTTTATGTGTCGTATTTTACCACTACGTCACAAATAGAGAAATTGACCAATGAAATCACAAGATTCTCTTCACAGGCCCAATGAAATCACGGATTTCTATACTCTAGTACTGCTAACTCTTACGACCTGACTAACCTTGAGAAAACAGGCGTCCCACTCAGAACTCCCTTAGTTTTTTATTTATTTTTAAATTTAGTTAAGTTTCTGAATTCTTTAGACTTTAGCGTAAAAAGTTTTTTTTTTGATTGATTCGTAGAAACCAGGAATAAACTCTAGATTTGAATTTCTTGATTTTTTTCTGACTTGAAAAAAGTTTGGAAGTTAGTTTGGAAAGAATTGAATAATGAGTGGTTCACCAGGGAGAAGGTATGAATTCAAATTTAGAGGTGGGAAGTGAAAGCAAATGTTCTAAATACGGATTGAGACTGAGATTGAATAATAATACAGGGCGAGGCCCCATATCGCCGAATTTGCCAATATCGCCGAAAATCCCTACGTCAATTCTCAATTTTAAGCTAAATTCGTGCCAGACCCATATCGCCGAAAGAGCCGGTATCTCTCAAATTGCGTAGGCATTTGAATGACGTCATATTTCAAAATTTAATTACCCAAATCTACTTTCTTGAATTGTCATTTGATTGCGTTTGGAGTACGTAATGCCACATATTTTGGTACTTTACTTCATTTGAACTTATAGACTTTAGTGAAACCTATAGGCTGTAGTGAAACTCTTTATAAAATTGGAGACATTTTCAAATTATGACGTCATTTCGAACTTCGTCGGTCGGTTTTCATTTTTAAATAAAAATTTATTTCTGTCCCATATCCCTTTAACAACCTTTTGTTAATCTATGATGTGCGGGCTAAGGGAGCCAATCCTGACACTCCTAAGACCCCTCCTAGCCACTCATGGGGCCGCTTTTCAACCCGCACGTCGTAGATTAACAAAAGGTTGTTAAAGAGATATCGCTGAAAGTGCCGATACCGCCGAAAATGATCAATATGATATGATCAATGACGATATTGACAATATCCCAGATTTTGGATCAGTATTGTGAAAAATTGAGACTCAGGATCGTGACGTGATCGGGATTTGAAAGTCATGCAGATTTTTAAAACTGCTTTAATTCACTGGCTTGAAAATTTTTGGGTCTCTCAGTTATGCATTTTTATTGGGTGTGCATAAAAATTTTTTGGGTGTGCTCGGAGTGACCAAAATTTTGGTCACTCTGACAAAAATTCGACCAATCAAAATGAATTATATTCAATTGAGATCTTGTGATTGGTTGCATCATTTGAAAAATTTTGGTCACTCCGAGCACACCTCATTTTTTGCTCTAGCACCACTTGTGTTTTTATTTTTTATATAGCCT
Source organism: Oikopleura vanhoeffeni (assembly GCA_004367855.1). Classification (NCBI taxonomy): domain Eukaryota; kingdom Metazoa; phylum Chordata; class Appendicularia; order Copelata; family Oikopleuridae; genus Oikopleura; species Oikopleura vanhoeffeni. Next base: position 19,058 of record SCLH01063231.1, read on the forward strand.
GAGTTTTCTCATTTACCGCGTTTTTTTATTGCGCAAAAAATGAACCAATCACATACAGGTATTTCGGATATTGACAAATCACCATTGCGTATTTCTTGCGGAATAAAAAACGCGGTAAACGAGAAAACTCAGGCTGTAGTTTTTTCTTTGTAGGTCAATTCGGTCGAGGGGATTCACGATCTGCAGTGAAGATTTAAATTTACCCACTTACAGTGGACTTCCAGAAGAAGAAGTTAGTGATCATTCATCTAAAGCTGCCTCAGAGAATAGTCGACCGTCTCAAATTATCAAATTTTTAGATACAAGTTCAGGGAGCGATGATGACCTCAGGTAGATTATTTTAAATTTTACCGTTAACACACCAACTTTCCATTTATGGAAACTCCTTGTAATGGAAACCCATTACCCTGTTATTGAAACCAACCACCATTTAATTGAAACCATTTTTGAAAAACAAAGCATGTTTGAGAAAAAAAAATCTGTTTTTGATGGTTAATTTGCTCAAAAATATACCAAAAACAATTTGTGGGTTTCGACTGCATAATTGTTCCCTGCAGATGTAGTTAGAAAAACATCTTAAATAATTTTCAAAAAAAAATCTAAATTTTTGGCTGAAAACACTTTTTCAAATTTTGCCCAAAATTACTCTTTAATGGTAGCCCATTACCATTTATGGAAACCATTATTTTTCGCCAAAGTGAGTTTCCATAAATAGTAAGTTGGTGTATTGGAATTACAAATTTGTTTTTATTTCTATAGCTGATAAGTAGATCAAACAATTGCTTTCGAAAAATGAAGTTTTTTCCGGTTAATAATTTTTTTTTATCCTCCTAAAGAATCTGGGCCAGGAAAAGGAAACGATCCCCAGACTTTTTACATCCCTCTTCCCTTCCCCTTGGCTTCTCTGAATTTCCGTTTCTTTTCCTTTTCTTGATTTCCCTTTTCCTAGCCTGATCTGGTCAATTGCGTTGTTGCGAAGCTAGTATGTTTTAAACATCACCGACCATTAATCTGAAATACTGTACAGTATACGGTATAATAAATTCAGAGAATTTATTTATTTTGTTTTGATATTTCGGCGATTATGCCATCAGAAAACTTAACAAGAAATAGTAAATACATAAAAATAAACGAGATTTATTTTTATGTATTTACTATTATGACTCATAAATAACTAAAATTTCAAAAACATATATCTGTGAGCTTTTGGTGCCTTATTTAAAAAAAAACATTTAATTCTCTAGAACAAAAATTTCAATGTTTTTGAAAGTTTAGTTATTTATGACCAGTGCATTTTACGTGTATTCGGGTATGTTTGTTAAATCTCGTTAATTTTTATGTATTTACTATTTCTTGTTAAGTTTTCTGATGATGGCATAATCGCCGAAATATCAAAAATAAATAAATTCTCTGAATTTATTGTTCTTATTTATAAGAAATCTCAAGAAAGAAAAATTATACGGTATAACGCGGTATATCTATTGAGGCGTGGATGTCCTCTGAGCGTTTTTTATGAATATAAAGTAAAATATAAAACCACTGGACAATTATAATCCAAATATTGAGATCCCGAGGCCTCTACTTTCGCGTTCGTGTTTGAGACGAGCTTGACCAATAATAACACCGGATATCACTTCATTGACCAATAAGAGCCTCGAAGATAAGTTTAAACGCAAACACGAGAGTAGAGGCCTAGAGATCCCTTTTTTTAGATATATCGGACTAAAATTGTGTTATTTTTTAGCATTGAAGCGCGTAGAACAATGAGAGAAAGAAGAAAAGAAAAACAAAGAATGCTAGATTTAGGACCTCTTATACCAATGATATCAGACCCAGATTTACTATATTCACCAAGAAAAAATTTTAGTGGAAACACTATAATGTCGGGTAATTATTATGAAAGAAGAATTCTTCAAGTTTCGGATAAAACTTTTTGTGAGAAATTACGTAAAGCAACCAGTTACAGGGGGGATGATATCGCCGGCCCAATATCGTCGAATTTGCCGAAAAAAACCTACGCAATTTCACGATTTTAGCTCAAATACTTCCAGTGCTAATACCGCCGAATGTGCCAATATCCCCGAAATGTCCAATATCGCCATATATTGTGAAATTTCTTTCATAGATTATTTTTGTGCGTCATGAATAACTCATTTAAAAGATTTAATTTCCTAAATTTACTTTTTAGAACCTTTTTGTGATTGCGTTTGGTAAAATTGTTTTACATATGACGTCATTTCGAACGCCTACGCGTTTTCATTTCTTTAATTTTTTTCTGTTCCCATATCTCCGAAAATGCCTAATATCGCCTAATTTTTTTGGCAAAAATTTTTTGGGGATATTGCCCCTCCTTGTACTTTTTTATTTGGTTATGAGTTTTTTCATCCGAATTTTAGCCACACCAGTTCGTAAAAAACAAGGAGAAACAGAATTAACAGTCGAAAAAGATTTTGCACAATTATTATGCCAAAAATTACAAGGAATAGAAGGTAGAGTTAGAAATTAAAAATCTTTATTATTCTGTGAAAATGTTCCGATAAAATAAAAATGTAATTCAGCTGAACAGGATAACGATGGCATACAAAGTCCATCTATTACTAGTATGGATTCAATCCTTAGTGCATCTTCAGGTCGTTCAAGAAAAGATTTTAGAATTACGATATAAAAATTTAGCTGTAAGTTTTGTATTTCTTAATAGTAAAACTAGTACATTTTTGAATAAGCTTTCTATTTGATTCAAATCATCTTTAGATAAGTATTAAATTCATAAGTATTAAAGTTTAATAATTAAACAGTAAATACAATTTGAGACAGATTTTTTGCAGATAATTACACAAAATAATTTGCCAATGATGAGCCTAGAATTGATTGGCATATTATCAGATGATTTATTATCTGACTCAAACTTTTTTAAATGTTTAATCCTTGGAGGTCACTAGAATCATGAAAAAATGGTGGAAAAAGTGTTCGCAGTCATTTTTTTCAAACGAATTTTAAAATCGGTGATTCACATCAAAAAATATATTCAAATTTTTTTCGCTCATAGATTTTCGACTCGAAGAAAGAATAAAAAATTGGGAGCGTGCTTTCCGTACCCAAATTGGTCAATCGACTTTTTTTGTCTTTCCTATACTTTGCTTAGGTGGGTACGGAAAGCACGCACCGTGGTTTCCGTACCCAAATCGGTCTGTATTATTATTTTTTATTTAGGTCAATTTGGGTACGGAAAGCACGGTGCATGCTTAGCGTACCCAAATTGGTCTGAATGAAAAATATGTTGTGAAAAACGCAACGTCATGATTATGGTTGGGGGTCTTTTCTCTCGTTTTTTGACGGGAGAAAAAAATATTATTTTTCTCCCGTCTATCGAAAATGACGGGAGAAAAAAATATTTTTTTTCTCCCGTCTTTTTTTTGACGGCAGAAAAATAATATTTTTTTCTCCCGTCTTTTTTTCAAATTTCTAGATCGATCGTTTTTTGGTTGCGATTTTTGTTATGTTTTTCATTAAGGAAATTTTAACATCAATACAATGTGATGACGCAGAACGGTGCATAAATCTTGAAAATTTGACTTTTCAGAGCACAATTTTGGCTGATATTGATACCGAAAAAAATGGCTCCGAAGAACCTATCTCAAAAAATCCAAATATTGCACCCTAACTCTAATCCTGACTCTAATCTTAAATCTAATCCTAATACTGATCCTAATACTAATCATAACCCTTATCCTAATTCTCACCGTAACCCTAAGTATCAACCATTACTAAATAAAATTTGAAAAAAACACTAAAAAAAAAATTTCTGAGACGGGAGAAAAAAATATTTTTTTTCTCCCGTCACTAAAAAGGCGGAAGAATAGACCCAAGACCATGATTATTCGTCATCAGGGTGTTTGAGGAATTTCACCGACTGCACTGGATAGGCACATTGATAGACCGCATAAGTAAGGTCAGTACCTGGAGAGTTATCTGCAAAACGAAACCCTCAGTACGGATTCTTTGAGTTAATGGAGTTAAACTTTCTCAAAAAGAATGATTCCGACCATGAAAAAAAATTTGGAGCCTCCAAGTGGTCACAATTTAAGTATTAAAAACCAACCTTTCGGGCTTTGAAACGCGCTATAAAGGTTGATTTATTATCGATTATTTGTTGTCATCATACCGATCGCGTTACAAAAACTCAAAGAATCTGTACTGAGGGGTTTCGTTTTGCAGATAAGTCTCTCGGTACTGACCCTACTTAGGCGGCAGAATTTATGCTTATGTGCTCCAGTGAAGTCGGTGAAATTCCTCGACCACCCTAATGACACATAAACATGAAGTTTCGTTTTTCACAACATATTTTTCATTCAGACCAATTCGGGTAGGCTAAGCACGCCCGTGCTTTCCGTACCCAAATTGGCCTAAATATGTTTTTTTATTCAGACCAATTTGGGTACGAAAAGCACGGGGCGTGCTTAGCGTACCCAGCTGGGTACACTAGACACCGACTCAAAAAATTGAAATCAGCCAGTTTTTAAAAAAGTCTTTTGAGTCTATTTGCGAAAAAAAATTTACATTTTACGATGTTCTGGAGCGAAAATATTTTTTTATAAGTGCCATTTCAAAAAGCCTTATTTCGATATTGGTATGGAAAAAATAATATGTTTTGAAAAAAATATTTAGTTTTTGAAAATAATGCCAGAGATGTACTCTTTTACCATATTTACCTTAAAATAGTAATAATCATGAAGCGATTTCATTAAATCGAGAAAACTCCCAATTTTTTTCTAAAAAACGTGATTTTTTCATGATTATTTCGAACTTCTTTCGAAATATATTTTAATTCCCGACATAAATACTCAATAAAACAAAAGTATTGAGTAGAACAGACCACTGCGAGGTCATTAAGATAAAGATGTATTTTCTAGAGCTTACATTGAAGAAGTATCACGTGGTTTAATAAACCTTGTTTTTCAAACCTTTTTTACTAGAATTAACATGACATTTCTAAAATTTTAAAATTTGTTTTTTCAACGCGTCGATGAAAAAAAATTGTAGGTTGATCTCTTATGGGTATAAAGCTTAATACTAATCTGAAGATTATTTGGATACAATCCGAAGCTTATTATAAAATTGAGTTTTACTTTTAAAAAATGGAAATTTTATTTCTCGAAACAAACCAACAAATTTAATTTAAATGTCGTTTTTACATGTTTGAACTTATTTTGAAAGACATCAAACTTGACAAAATAAAAATGAAATCTCTACCCATTTTGAAATTTCTTATTTCAAATCGTCTTTTGGTCCTTGTTTTTCAAAACACTGTTGTGCCACTAAAAATGGACATTTATGAAAGTTAAAATGTTCTTGATCAGAAGATTGATACGGAGCGGTTATGTGTTTTCGGCTCATAAAATCTGATCAAAGTCCTGCAGTTCATAATCAAAAACTTTGTCGTTTCATGGCAATTCGCATGAAGTCGATTGCAATTAATAACTGGACTGTACTAAAAATCTTTGCCAATAAAGTTTTAAAAATATCGAAATAAAAAAAAAGTCTTATACTTTCAAAAGTTCAAACTGGTCCGAAAATTCTGATAATAAATTTTATTTTTTCGATATTTTTAAAACTTTATTGGCAAAGATTTTTAGTACAGTCCAGTTATTAATTGCAATCGACTTCATGCGAATTGCCATGAAACGACAAAGTTTTTGATTATGAACTGCAGGACTTTGANACCCAGACGGGTAGACAGCCAAAATTGCCTATACTTTGCCGTCTGGGTAAAAAAGAGGAGAAATCGAAAAGACTCACGCTGTAGACTTTACTAAAAATCTTTGTCAATAAAGTTTGAAAAATATCGAAACGAAAAAAAAGTCTTATACTTTCAAAAGTTCAAACTGGTCCGAAAATTCTGATAATAAATTTTATTTTTTCGATATTTTTAAAACTTTATTGGTAAAGATTTTTAGTAGAGTTCAGTTATTGATTGCAATCGACTTCATGCAGATTGCCATGAAGCGACAAAGTTTTTGATAATGAAGATTTTGTGTTGCACACCAGTGTGATACAGTTACAGCTGGTTAAAACCGCTGGGTTTACACTGCATTGAACCCTCGGAATGTTTTGCTTGATTCCAACTAGCCACTATTTAACATTGTGAGTACCAAAGTTAAACATTTCCAATTCTTGGAAAATACTAAAGAGGCGATTTTAAAAATCTATGATAAGAAAATCTATTATGTCAACTAGAAATGGAGTTGATGTTGCCCGAAGTGGAACAAGTACAAAAAGTGTGCGATACAGTGTGGTGGAAGCAATTGAAATACCGGCAAGGGAAAGTTCAGATGATCCCGAAGAAGACGTATGTATCCAGAAAATATTTTAGAAACTGTATTTTACATTATATTAATTTATTTATT
>SCLH01063231.1:25578-36327 GCA_004367855.1 Oikopleura vanhoeffeni
AAAAAAAAGTCTTATACTTTCAAAAGTTCAAACTGGTCCGAAAATTCTGATAATAAATTTTATTTTTTCGATATTTTTAAAACTTTATTGGCAAAGATTTTTAGTAGAGTTCAGTTTTTGATTGCAATCGACTTCATGCGGATTGCCATGAAGCGACAAAGTTTTTGATAATGAACTGAAGATTTTGTGTTGCACACCAGTGTGATTATCACACTGTGATACAGTTACAGCTGGTTAAAACCGCTGGGTTTACACTGCATTGAACCCTCGGAATGTTTTGCTTGATTCCGACTAGCCACTATTTAACATTGTGAGTACTAAAGTTAAACATTTCCAATTCTTGGAAAATACTAAAGAGGCGATTTTAAAAATCTATCATAAGAAAATCTATTATGTCAACTAGAAATGGAGTTGATGTTGCCCGGAGTGGAACAAGTACAAAAAGTGTGCGATACAGTGTGGTGGAAGCAATTGAAATACCGGCAAGGGAAAGTTCAGATGATCCCGAAGAAGACGTATGTATCCAGAAAATATTTTAGAAACTGTATTTTACATTATATTAAATTATTTATTTAAAATTTCCAAGTACTGTATAATCAACGTGTGCTTTATTTTTTAATAAATGGGTATGCAGTCCCTGCGCTCAGCGTCGCAAACTGGAAAAATTCAAGTTATTATATCGAAATTTGGAGAGAAATAATTTTCGAACAAATTGTTCATTTTTTTAATTATTTGTCCAATGTGAGTTATAACTTATAACACCTACAAATTTGTAAATTTTCATTGTTTTTTGAGATACCAAGGTATTAAGAGGGTACTGGTCGCTGGTTTTATGACGCCTTTGGGGCTTAAAAATGCTCCAAATTTATTTGTGGTGATAACAATGTTTATTACCGACCAAATTATCAAAAAAAATTTTTCGCGGTTTTTCGATTTTTTTAAGTATTTTTTTGAATAAAGTTAAAAAATAATGTTTGCTTTAATTTAACTACTTAACCCCCACCTGTACGGGATGTCCTACCCCCCCCCCCCCCCCCCCCACCTGCACGAGAGTGTCTCAGAACACACACATAGTTAGGGAGGCTCCCTAAGGAAGCTCACCGGTAAAACTAACGAGCGAACTACAGTAGTTGATATAAATTCTTTGACCTCACGGGGGTTGTTGACCCAGAAAAAAACGATTCCGGGCACAAAACAAAAGTTTTTGGCCATCTAGTGGTCAGAAACTGACTTATTAAAACGCCCATTTAGAGCACTAACTTCGATCTTGAGCATTCAAAACTCCATTTACTTGATTTTTCAGAATAAGGGCCGTTGTCACAATAAAATTTGCTACCTTGTAGATCATTATCTTGTTCAAGTACTGTTTTAAGTGCATTAAACAAAAAATTGCATCCAAATAATGCATTTCCGGTCTGATGAGAAATTTCTAGAACTCACCAAAATTCTTGAAATTAAAAATAAGGGGAACTATCGGGGGTCTGTTCCGATATTCCGCCGGCCAAAATGACACTTCCCCAAAATATTTTTGGTCTCTGTGTTCTGAAACACGCTCGTGCAGGTGGGGGTCAGGAGGGTGGTGTGAGTGATTTTGAAGGTTGCGTACGGCTAAACCTAATTAGATGAAACACTTCTGAGGAACACAAATGATACATCTATCCATTATATCGGGATTCCATTAGACAATTAAGAACCAAACCCACCAACCACCTGATTAACCGCGGTTAAGAGGGTGGTCGTCGAAAAATGAGGCTCTAGAAATAAATTTTCCCAATTTTATTTCTATGCCTTTTTTTATGAAAATATGGAAAATTACAAGCATTTTGGTGGTCGGGGGTCTTTTTTCCCGCATTGAAAAAAGTGGAGTGGTTTTTTCGGCATTGCTAGAAGACAGTTTATCAGACAAGTATGAACGCTGTTTGATTTCTGAGAAATACTACGATAGTTACCTTATCTACACGTTTCCAGTTGATCGGAGTGGTGAAAATTTCTAAAAATTAATAGTCGAGCTTTCATATATCCGAAATATTTGTTTTTAACCAAAATTAATCCTTTTAATAACTCACATGTATTCATCCCTTTTTGATCATGCTTTTATATCACATGTTCCTTCAAACTTTGCCCAAAACTTCTTAATCACTTCGTCCTTTCATCCCCTGTAAAATTGATTTTACTTATTTCTGCCGTATTATGCTAGAGAATTTGATTTTGTCATGACCGTGAAGTGAATTTTGGCGAAATTTCAGATTATTTGTTTTTCTTCTCTTGAATATCTTCAAAGTGAGGTCAAAAAAATAAGATCTTTTATTGGGCTACATGAACTACAAAAGTCTCCGAAAGTCAACCAATTTCTTATACAGGGTGTAAGGTTTTACCTTCTTTTTTCTCAACTGTTTACACTTGATTCCGCCGGTTTGACTTGTCGCTACACAACACACATATATAGGTTCAAATTATTTATCTGATATGTATGGTCGTGGATAATATTGCGCAGAGAGCAGATCACATAAAAATCTGGTATAAAATTCTCATCGAGCTTCTAGATTTCCAATAAATCTGAAATTTTCGAATTTAATTTTCACATACATGCATTCACAGATTGCTCGGATTGTTTAAGAAAATTCTGACTCCATTTTGGTAAAGCCGGAAGCTTCTAAAAAAAGCCATAAGAAAAAATGCGGGAAAAAAAAACCCGAGATCATTTTGTACTCGTTTTATTTTATACATGGCTAGGAAAGCACTTTGATGAGGTCAAAAATTTCGTATGGAAAAAAGTAGAAATTTCTTGATTTTTGGAAATTTTAGAACACGATTAACGAAAAACGAGTTCAAGAATTTAGACAAAACTTACTCGTTTTTTCACGGAGCTTCTTTAGCTGCACATTCGAATGTATGACTTTAAATCCAGGAGAATACATTTTATTGAGACCCCTAAAAAGCGTCAAAATACAGTTTTTGGTGATACTGGAGACCAATTCAAGAATTTTCTAAAAAAACTAGTTTTTTGCTCAACGTTCTGTCCGGTTAATTTGAGTCATAAATCATTGTTGTACCCTAAAAACCTCAGGGAGAAATACAAAAATTTTTAAAAAAAATAATCTTGTTATTTTTGTAAGCACGTTCTGATTGACGAGCCATCCGTCCCTTTTGATTATTTTTAGTAAGCAGATTTTTGTTCAAATATAATCAGAAAGAGGTAATCGTTGTTGGTCCGACGATTTGACTTTGCTACAATGGTCATTTGAAAACCCCATTTTGCCTTAAATGCGATGACCCCCCCTTAACCAACGCGGCATTGGGCTTGTCGATAAAACAAAGATCCTTAGTCTAGGATTCCTAGACCATATATCGGAAATTTTAAGAACAATCTGAGAAATTTCTGAATTTTAATGTCTAATATATGCTACTTTTTTTCATTCTCTCTGCCTCAGTACGAGCCAGCAATCGATATTGAAAGTGCATATATGCGACGAAAACGGCTCCCTTTGGACGGGTTTCGAATATAAGGCTTTTCAGTCAAAAAGCTAAAAATGCCATTTTTGATATACGAGCTCAATGACTGCTGAATAATGTGAAGTGACAACTTTTTGATACTTTTTCCTCTTGTTCCTCATAGGCCCGTTCAATTCGTCAAAAAAAGAGTGCGAAATTGACGATTTTTGAAAATGAAAGTGATAATCAGACAATAAAAATGCCGGGACTACCCAATGCGGCAGCTTTTTTCTAGACGACAGCATTTTACACTACGCGCGGCAAAGCCCTTTGAAAGCGCCGCCCACTATTGTTCTCTTACAATATGTTCTGAGAATACTTGATAAAAATTTGAGCCGATTTTGCAAATATATCTTCGGAGAGACTAGATTTTGAAGCTCTGAAATTGTGGAAAAAAATCGTCGGTTATTTAACTTCAGAATGTTCAGTCGCCGGATCAATAAAAAAGCTCGCCTTTAAAACATCTCCCTACTCTGAGATGTTCTGACTTGTTTATGAATTTTAACAAATTCCACATCCGTAAAAATGTCAGAAAGTTCTGGAAAATTTTTTCAAAATTCGAAAAAAATACAGCAAGATAATTCGAATCAATTTCTATTTAATTTCAAAATTATAAAAAAATGTGAAATTTATACTATAATTACATAAAAATAATTTTTTGTTCGAAAATTTTCCCGCGGGTCGAAATGGCTCGACAACTTTTCCGGGTCGGGTCGCCGTCGATCGGGAAAAATCGATCCCAACCGTCAAATCTTATAAGAGTAGCTTAATGTTTGGAAGGTTAGCTTGCATTATTAAAATATGCGTAACAGTGAGCATGCTAGTATATTATTTATTTATTAATAAAAGTTGCATAATTATTCAATTTAAGGTTTTAACTCTCGCCGCACAATGGCTTTCCATCGATACTTAATCGACATTTAAAATCCTTCGATTTAAGAATAAATTAAGAATAGGAACTTCGGAAGTCGAAAATTCCGATCCTGATTTCTTTAAATTACGATTCGTACGTCGATTTGCTATTTCAACCGGTTTTTCAAACCTTGATAACGCATATAGCCGTCAGATTAATTTGTTGGCATTTGCAAAGCACAAGGGGTACCAATTTAACTAGTCTAATTGCAATTTTCAAAAAATTGAATTAAAATTAATTTCAACATAAATTTTGAAATTAATTATTTATATAAAACATTGCCGATTCCAAAAACCGATAATGTACCAAAGAGCAAATTAATTATGCGAATGTCAAGATAGATCATTTCACATAATGTCAAATAAATTTCGACACAAGTCAATTAATTTGTAAGCTTAACAAGTAAATATAAACTTTTTAACAGTTTTTATGCAAAAAGAACTTGGTTCTTGCTGAACGGGTATGCCAGCATACCGGTATATGTCAGAAATTCATAACAACGAGCTACTCAGATGATGGGAAATTTTCTACACCAACTTTGAAATCATATTGTCTTCCTGGACTAGTTATGATAGACATAGGTAGGAGCTAGGAGGGTATAATTTTTGTTAAAATTAGGTTTATTCAAAAGTTAAAACCTCAGAAAAGATAGATTTTTCCGTTTGGCCTTAGTTCTCCCTGCTCTCGCTTATGTGTCTGAGTTTGCATGCAAAAAGTTGTTTGACACTGTTTTACCAAGATGAAGGCTAGTTCTACAAACTGGCTAAATGAATAATATTCTTGAAGTCGTGTTTGGCTAGTATTGTCACGAGAATATGTCAAATAGGACCGGATACCGTCACTAATAAAGTCGAGAGAATTTTCACTTTTTCGAGTTATTTAGAATTGTTGAAAAGTCAGAAAAGTTTCAATTAGTCTAATCATTTTTTTATTGTTTTAAGAAGAAAAACGTTCCATGCATTAACCACAAATTTAGCGACCTGCCAAATTAGAAGCGATTTCCATCAACAGGAGCAGTGCATTCATACCAAAGCTTTTCTATTCCTTTTTCGTTGATCTGCAGAAACTGTAATCCAAATTGATTCATTTGTGACTGAACCATAGATCCCCAGTTTCCAATTTCACTGTCATCTGAATTTTATGGGTGTGTAAATACCTCCCAAATTTTTTCTCAAATATTTAACCATTGGAGGCTCCAAAGCTGAAATTTTTCGGTTTAAGACCTTTGACGGCTTATATATGCGAAAGGTACATAAAAAAAGTTGCTGGCAACCTTCAATTTGATTCTCTTCTCTTAAAAAGTCTGTCACGTCGCCCGAAGATTAAGAGTATAACTTGTAACTTAAAAATAGTTGATAGGGTATTTAACCAATTTTTGATTTATAACCCTTTTTAGGAAAGTGAATTACCAAATTGTGCTGTTCAACACAAAAAAAATCGCTAACGCACATTTTAGGTGTGAGGAAATGGTGAACCGTCAGAAAAAAAAACTTAATAAGGCAAAAATATTAAGCGAATGTATTTTTCTAAAAATGACTCCGCAGAAATACTCTTCAATTTGTCTTAATCTTACAGGTGCTTCCGGAAAAGAACCTAACCTAGCAATTTATGGAAAATCACTTTTAAAGAAATAAAAATTTTCTCAGGGCCGCCAGGACAAAAATGAAAATAGCAAGGCCAAGTTGTCCATGAGAAATTTTTTGCCTAAAAAGTGAATCATGCATAGAAGCAACGGCAATTTCTTGGATTTAATCTACAGAAGGGTTTGAAAATGAAAGCCGGAGCCTCAAGGGTTAAAGTAATTTTTTTTGTTGTTTTTTTTTTATTTGCCCGTTCTTATTCTTTCTTTTTTATAATTCTTTTGGTATTTTTTCCTCCTTTCTTTTTTTTTTTTTTTTTTTTCTTTTTTATTTCTTTTTTGTTCTAGCGAGGAGAGATGAGAAAATATTATTTTATCAAGAAGTGTTATGAATCCCTCAATTGAGATTTCTTCAGTAATTATTATTAATCATTTATTTATTCGTTTTTCCTACTTCGAATCCTAGTATTATTATTTCCTAGCTCGCACATCATATAAAAATAGACCTGGGGTGGTCCGGTGTGGGGGTAGGGGCTGGGGTGGGGAAAAACGAATTCTTTTTATGTGTTTTGGTCTTCGAATCTTGTTAGATATGGAAGCAAATACTCGCACTGTGATGACATTTTTGAATTCTTGCAATTTCTAGAGCTCCATTATTATTCTTATCCATTTGCCCAAAATTATTACACCGGATTTTGTAGACATCGTCTAAGACAATCTTCTCGCCATAGCGAAAAAAATTAACGAAATGTTTTGAATAAATACGAGTCTGATTTTGAGACCAGAACGAAATTTTTTTGAAAGAATTTTTGATAAGAACGTTTGAAAATTGTGAGATAATCATTATTCAGCCTCACTCACCCTAACGCGAAACACCGCACATAATTATCTGCAACGCCCCTAACTTGGTAAAGCATTTTCGTAAAATTATGTGGTGCTTCAGCTGTTTAAAAAAGGCTGTTTCAATCTCATACATTGTAGTTATATTTTTGTGAGAAGTCCTCAATCGCAAAAAAAAACGTATATTTATATGATTCACAGCAAATTTCCGCGAACGTTTATGGATCTTGAAACATCTTATGATAGATTCTATCCAAGTTCAGAATTTTTTGAATTTGAACATTGAAAAAAAAAAAATTCAAACAATTCCTGATGAATAATATCCTGTCTTTCAAAATCCCCGTTTTTATAAAAAACCATTACTTACATTTTATTCAGTCGGTTAATTTGTGTCTTACTCTTCTGTTAATTGTAAAAAATGTTGCAGTTTTTCAACACATTCTCCCAGTTAGTGCCAGCCTACTGACATCATCCTATCAGGGCATCACAAAAAAAGTTTCCACATTGGTTCCAAACATTCTTTTCAAGAACCGAATTAACAATACCAACAGAAAGTATCTGTAAAATTATTACTCGCATACCATAAAAACAAAAAGATTTATCAGGTTGATTGGAGGAAACATAATATATCAAAAATTTATTATCCCAAAGCTTGGTGAAGATGTTTTTTCCACCATTTTTTTTTTTCAGTTGGCGATCGAAGTTTTTTTTTAAAAATATAGATTTCCACTTCAGGAATCGATTTAACTATTTCAAAGACTTTCANTAACTCTCAACGTTTGAGGTTGAGAGTGGAAAATTTTCTAAAAATTTTAAGTCAGCTGTTCTAGAATTCCGAAATACTGTGTTTTTAACCAAATTATTTTTTAAACACATGTTTATTTTTTGACTTTTATATCAATTTCCTTCAAACTTTGCCCAAAACTTCTAATCACTCGTCCTTTCATCCCTGTAAAATTTATTTTACTTATTTCTTGCCTATTATTCTAGAGAATTTGATTTTTGTCATACCGGAAGTGAATTTTTCCAAATTTCAGATTTGTTTTCTTCTTGAAATATCTTCAAAGTGAGGTCAAAAAAAAGATCTTGTGCTACTGAACACAAAAGTCTGAGAAACCAATTTTATACAGGGTGTAAGGTTTTTACCTTCTTTTTTCCAAACTGGTTACACTTGATTTCCGCCGTTTTGATTGGTTGTCAGAAGAGGGCAAATATTTGAAGTTGTCAATATTTGAGGTCGAAAAACCAAAAATACAAAAATCTGGTTAAAATTAAATCTTCTAGAATTCCAATAAATCTGAAATTTTCGAATTTAATTTTTTTCACATTACATGCATTCACAGATTGCTCATTGTTTAAAAATATTCTGACTCATTTTGGTAAACCGAAGCTTCTAAAAAAGCCATAAGAAAAAATGCGGGAAAAAAGACCCGAGATCATTTTGGTACTCGTTTTATTTTGATACATGGCTAGGAAAGCACTTTTGATGAGGTCAGAAATATTTCGTATGGAAAAAGTAGAAATTTCTTGATTTTTGGAAATTTAGAACACGATTAACAGAAAAACGAGTCAGAAATTTAGACAAAACTTAACTCGGTTTTTTGCACGGACTCTTCAGCTGCACATTTTATGAATGTATGAGTTTTAAATCCAGGGAGGAGATACATTTTGATTGAGACCCCTAAAAAAAGAGTCAAAATACAGTTTTTGGTGATACTGAGACCAAATTCAAGAATTTTCTAAAAAAACTAGGTTTTTTGCTCACGTTCTCTCCGGTTAATTTGAGTCATAAATCATTGTTGTACCCTAAAAACTCAGGAAGGAAATCCATTTTAAAAAAATAATTCTGTTATTTTTGTAAGCACGTTTCTGATTGGACGAGCCATCCGTCCCTTCTGATTATTTTTAGTAAGCAAGATTTTTGTTCAAATATATCAGAAAGAGGTAATGTTTGGTCCGACGATTTGTACTTTTGCTACAATTGGTCATTGAAAACCCCATTTTTGCCTTAAAATGCGATGACCACCCCCTTAAACACGCGGCCCTTGGCTTTTTTCGATTAAACAAGGATCCTAGTCTAGGATTCCTAGACCATATATCGGAAAAATTTTAAGAACATCTGAGAAATTGTCTGAATTTTAATGTCAAGTAGCTATTTTTTCGATTTTTGCCTCAGAAGCCAGGAATTGAGTCGAATTTGACGAAAACGGCTTTTTTGGACGTTTCGATATAAGGCTTTTTCAGTGAAAAAGCTAAAAATGCCATTTTTGGGATATACGAAGCTCTGACTGCTGAATAATGTGAAGTGACAACTTTTCGAATTTCGGCCTCATAGGCCGTCAATCGTCAAAAAAGAGTCCGAAATTGACGATTTTGAAAATAAAAGTGATAATCAGACAATAAAAATGCCGGGACTACCCAATTGCGGCAGCTTTTTTTTCTAGACGACAGCATTTTACACTACGCGCGGCAAAGCCCTTTTGAAAGCGCCGCGACTATTGTTCTCTTACAAATGTTCTGGAGAATACTTGATACAAATTTGAGCCATTTTGCAAATATATCTTCGGAGGAGATAGATTTTGAAGTCTGAAATTGTGAAAATCGTCGGTTATTTGGTGTTCTAGAATTGTTCAGTCGCCGGATCAATAAAAGCTCGCCTTAAAAGATACCCACTCTGAGTATTTCTGACTTTTTAAGATTTTAACAAATTTTCCACATGCTAGTAATTATTTATTTTATTAATAAAGTTTGAATAATTATTCAATTTAGGTTTTAACTCTCTGCCGCACAAATGGCTTTGCCATATTGATTACTAATCGACGATTAAAATCCTCGATTTAAGAATAAATTAAGAATAGGAACTCGGAAGTCGAAATTCCGATTCCTGATTTACTTTATAATTACGATTCGTACTCGATTTGCTATTTCAACCGGATTTCAAACCTTGATAAACGCATATACCGTCAATTAATTTGTTGCATTTGAAAAGCACAATGGTACCAATTTAACAAGTCTAATTGCAATTTTCAAAAAATTGGAATTAAAAATTAATTTCAACATAAATTTGAAATTAATTTTATATTAAAGACATTGCCGATTCCAAAACCGATAATGTACAAAGAGCAAATTAATTATGCAATGTCAAATAGATCATTTTCACATAATGTCAAATAAATTTTCGACACAATGTCAATTAATTTGTAAGCTTAACAATGTATATTTAAGCATTTTTAACAGGTTTTATGCAAAAAGACTTGTTTCTCTGCTTAACGGGTATGCAGCATACCGTATGCTCAGAAATTCATAACAACGAGCTACTCAGATGATGGAAATTTTCTACCACCTAACTTTGGAAAATCATATTTGTCTTCCTGGACTAGTTATGATAGACATAGTAGACTAATTATACATATTTTGTTAAAATTTAGGTTTATTTCAAAATAAAACCTCAAAAAAGATAGATTTTCCGTTTTGCCTTAGGTCTCCCTGTCTTTTACGCAAGATGAAGGCTAGTTCTACGAACTGGCTAATATGAATAATATCCTTGAAGTCGTGTTTGGCTTATATTTCATCGAGAATATGTCAAATTATGGACCGGGATACCGTCACTAATAAAAGTCGAGAATTTCACTTTTTTCGATTTATTTAGAATTTGTTGAAAAGTCAGAAAAGTTTCAATTAGTCTAATCATTTTTTTATTGTTTTAGAAGAAAAACGTTCCATGCATTTACCACAAATTTAGCGACCTGCAAATTAGAAGCGGATTTTCCATCTCCAGGAGCAGTGGCATCATACCAAGCTTTTTCTATTCCTTTTTCGTGATCTGCAGAAAGCTTGTATCCAAATTGATTCATTTGTGACTGAACCATAGATCCCCAGTTTCCAATTTCACTTTCATCTAATTTATTGGGTGTAAATTACCTCA
>SCLH01063232.1:0-13320 GCA_004367855.1 Oikopleura vanhoeffeni
TTCCAATATAAACTAAAAATTAAGTTGAGCTTTGAATCGTCAGTTTTTTTATTAGCAAAAAATTTAAACAAATTAAATTTTATAAAACCTTTCTAACCAAAAAATTTAAGCAAAATAAATTTTATAAAACCTTTTTAACCAAAAATTTTTTTTTTGAAAACATATTTTTTTATTAAATTTTTTTTCAACAAAAACGGTATTTTTATCTTAAAACAGTTTTCATCAAAAAAAAATAATTAATAGAAAAAATTATTGATAAATTTTTTCTTCTCATCTGATATAGTTAGGGTTCGGACCGGGAAAAACTTGAACCTTTAAACGACTGAATTCAACTAAAAACAAAGTAGAAATTTTAATGTAGAATTTGAAAACTGAATAAATGTCGAAAAAAAATTGTTACATGAGAATTTCGTGGGGGATAATTAGGTTTTAATATTTAAATTGCCGATTTTTCATATTGCGCAACTTTGCACAATTCTATGATTATTTTTATCATAAAAAATGAGTAGATTTGAATACACAAGACCAAAGAAATCGCACGTTAGGATACGTTACGCGAAATATTTTTCATCAAATGACATTTTCCGCCTAACCGCATTTTGTTGTCATTTTCGAGATACTAAAATTTTTCCTAAACTGACCCTTCTTTTTTCAAAATATATCCGAAAAGGCTTTATTCTATTTAAACTACAAATTTGTTCGTGTGTCCAGCTACGCTCTTGGCGTTTGTTAATTGAAGAAAAAATCATATTTTATGCCGTTTTATCAAACGTTTTGATGACAGGAACAGGAGTTTTCTGAGTAGAGTTTTCTGACCCTAGAGGCCCCAAATTTTTTTTTTATTCATTTGGGGTCATTTCTATTTGGTACCGATAACTTGTAGTCAAGCAACACTCTAGACAAAGCTTTTAGTTTGGCCCATGGTTTTCCCGGTCCAAACCCTAGGTATAGTAGACGCCCATACAATTTCAGGGACATCTTGGATCATCTCGAAAGTAGCGTTTAAATATTTCTCTAGTTTTTAATCAACTTTAACAAACAAGCGGTCAATTATGTTCTCCAAGGGCGCCAGAGAGTAAGCACTATTATGTACAGTATAACGCCGTTTATTAATTGTCCCATCATAATTGACCGATGATTTTTGACTTTAAAAAGACTTATAACGACTACGCTGGTTCAGTCAAGGTTTATTTTATTTGAACTTCTGACTTTGCAAGTTATATTTTCTATTATTTTTGGTGCTTTTTTATACCACACAGAATACGGTATTCCAAATACCAAATTTGAATCAATTCCAGATGGAGCATATTGGGCCTTATACACAATGAACACAATGGGTTTGTAAAAAAATCAACTACAGTGGGTGACAAGCTGAAGAAGGGGTGCTTTGACTAAGAGTTGATTTAAATAGTCACCCACTGTGAATTTTTTTTCTCAGATTGACTGAAAGAAATGTTTTTTTTAAATTTTGGACTTGAAATATAGAAAAAAATTTTCATCAAATTTATATTTTTTCCAAATGCTTACAATTTCAGGTTACTACGATTTTGTACCAGAATCTTTAATGGGAAAATTGGTGGGAAGTTTTTGTGCTGTAACTGGGTTATTTTGCTTGTCATTTCCAGTGCCAGTTATTGTTTCAAACTTTACATTTTTATACCAAAGAGATAGGGCCACAAGAAATGCAAAAACCATTGCCCTCCAATTGCTCAACACAAATATAGGTAAAAATAATTTATATCGCCTTTTAGTTATGTATTTTTTGTTAACCCTCTGGCGACTTTTGCACGAAAACGACCAAGAAAAGTTTCGAAAAAAAAATTGCACAGTCTGATACAACCCTGATGAAAAGCAACAATGATTTTTCTTTCAAATCAAACTCAGAAGCGCCACTAAAAATAACGGAAAATGTTTTGAGAGTTTAAAAACATTATTTTTGTGATTTTTTTCGCAACGTTTCGAAATTAAAAAATATTAAAATTATTTTTAGAAGATAACTAGACGCCGATTAAGTTTTCTGATCTAATAAGAACGATGGACGAGTATCGCTTTGCTAAAATTTAGCAGCTAAGTTCTCACTTATTTTAATTGAAATAAATTATTTATTTTTCTTACAAAGGTTAATAAAAAATCATAAGCAGTATGATTTGAGTGATACATTATAAGCAGTTTCAAATGTAGCTCTTCGCGGGTTTCACTCTCTCTTTTCCGCCAGAATGCTCGCCGTCTCTCCGTTGTTGTCTTATTGTTTGTTCTGCATTTCTGTATCTTTCCTTTGTTATCATTTTTTGAAAAACAATGAACTCCGAATCGGCCAAAGGCCGATATAAAGAGGATTTATATACTTGGGTTCAATTTTGAAAAGGTAAAGTGAAAGGTAAGTGAATAGGGGGTATGTCATTTTTTAAAACGTATGGTTTTCCGAGAAATACGAAGTGAGTGAACCTCTCTTTTCTCTTGCAGTTATCGAGTTCACAGACTTCAAAATTTAGAAAATGTTATGTGTTATTTACTTAATTCTATTCTTGATCTCAATCAGTAGAAAATAAATAAATTGATAATATATGCAGTTTTCTCGTAATAAACGCTCAAAGTTGCGCGCTCAAATATAGGCTTTTGTGTGAGGCGAAGTTCTACTTTCAGGGTGTGAGGACTCCTCACTGAGAACGTAAAACGTGGGAAATGTTTTTATCAAATTTAGATTTTTCCCAAATGTTAAAAATTTCAGGTTACTACGATTTTGTCCCAGAATCTTTAATGGGAAAATTAGTGGAAAGTTTTTGTGCTGTAACTGGATTATTCTGCTTATCATTTCCAGTGCCAGTTATTGTTTCAAACTTTACATTTTTATACCAAAGAGATAGAGCCACAAGAAATGCATAAACCATTGCTCTGCAATTGCGCAACACAAATGGGTAGTTTACCAAGGGTATTTAGTGTTTTGGGTAAAATAGTTTTTGAGTTTTTCTATCGTTTCGACCGTTGTTTAGAACTTTTTCGGGTAATTTAAAATTTGTTCAAAGTGTTTTGTTTTTCGGGTCTCGAACCCGAAAAAACCTTACCTAAAAACTATCTACCCAACACAAAAACAAGTACAAATAAATTATTATGTCTTTTTATTATCGCCTTTTTACAAGCCTGGTCAGGACTACAGGCATTATGATTTTTGTCAGGACGTTTGCGCAGGTAGTAGAACCTTTGAGCTCACTTTTCAGGATATGATATTTCTTCACATCCATATTATTTACATTAAAAGTCCGCTTTTGTGTAAACACTCAAAAAGAGTAGCTGAACCCCAAATGTGTCTAAATTAGAGTAACATCTAATTTTGAATTTGTTTTTAGGTAAATTTGGTCATTAAAATTTCAAATTTTCCGGTCCAAACCCTAGGTATATATCGTCTTGTGATCTTGAAATATTTGAACTAAAATGTCACAAATGTAAGGTCGCATAGATACCGCATGAATTAAATAAATAGCAGATTCCTCACTTATTTGACTAAATAAACTAAAACAAATAACGTTTCGTAAAGTCAAGAAATTAAGTCGATAAGCATACTGCGATTTAGACCAAAAATTGCTTTAAAGATCATTTACTAAAAATTTAAAAATGACGGATTATTCGAATTTTCCGATTTTTATCGAGCCTGAGCTGAAACATGCTTATCAGGAACAATCAATTAGAAAAAGGAACGAGTACTGGCTTCAGATCAATTGTGTGGATGGTCAATACTTGAACGTAAGTAATATCTATTAATACTTTAAGAGGTTGTAGGGTTTTTTTGTAAGATTTTTTTCACGCACTTAAGACAGCCAATCAAAAAAAAATCGAAGAGCTTTTCAGAATTATTATCGCTATACATGTACTTGATTTTATTTTTTGCTTTAGCCCACCTTCGACAATCAAAACGTTTGAATTCACAAACACATAGGTGTTCAACGGTATCAATCAGTTCCCAGCAAAAACCAAGATCGCGAGCAAGAATGTGACATACTGTAGTTTTTCGGGTTCCGCTATTAAGTTTTTCTGGTAGTTTTGATTTTTCTCAAAATTTTTTCTGACAATGACATTTAAACCCCACATACGAGTAGAGATGCGTAGTGCCCTCTGAGTGGCAGGTACATTATTTCTTTCAAATTTAAAATGGCGGATTTGTTTTTAAATAATTCACTTATTTTTTGAAATTTTCAAGCACAGTTTCAAAGAAACCTGGCTATGGACCTTTTCTTATTTTTAAATATAAAGCACGAGTCTTTAAGTTATTGTCAAGGTTGATATAAGCATTGTAAAACGCATCCTACGCCGAGAAAACAATGTAAACCCCCCAAAGCATCAAAAAGCCTACTACTCCTTCATTTTTCGTAATTCGGAATAAGGTCAAAAAATTAGGTCAAAATATCGAAAGTCTCTTGAGTAATTGTACAAATTTTATTTGATATGTGTTACTCGAGTCTCATGTAGCAACGACCACCCTCTTAACTCCCGAGTTAATAACCAAGTACCATGTTTTAGATCCATGAATATGTTTTTGGAATTTGCTCAAATTATCACCGATCACTTATTCGGTACGCCCGCGAGACTCCTGGATCAAAAGTTGGATATAATGGACTTGAAATAAATGCTTTTCAAATCTATCCCATTGGAATCGTTAGGAAATATTTTGATTTGGTTTACGGAGTGAATGCTGCAGAATTATCCCCGGGTCAAATTATTCAGATTGTAGATTTGCTTTTTGATTGCGGCTTTACCGATGAGACCGGATCTCCCTGGAACTTTAGGAAACCGATGTTAGATTTGAGTGAAAAAATTTGCGCTTAATTAAGGGGCCTGTTTAGTCATATGAACTTTAACGATTGTAAAACAAATTTCCCACTGGAAAAAGCCTTTCCAACCCCTTTAAGGGTGTGGTAGCTTCTAATTTTTGTTTTCATTTATGGAATCTCGATTTATCTTTCCAGCAATAATATTCATAAAATTCAAGAGCCAAAATATTTTCTGAGATGCAATACACATAAATTTTGTTTTCAATATGGCTACCAGACATATAAAGAATATTTCAATTAATTAAAATTTTCATAAATTTTTCGACAAAATCACATTTCCTAATTTAAAATTACTTGAAAACTTTTCCAAAAATATTCGGAAATTTATTATTGAATTTTATTATCTTCCAGTGGAAGTTCCACTACTGTTTTAGTCAGAAAAACTATTTTTGTTTGTGAAATGAAATTTTAATCCCGATCCCGAGTCGTATTTTTCGAAATCCCGATCCCGTTTTCGAACACTGCTATAACGTCTTTCAGTAATTAAACATAAGATAAACTTTTTATTTATTCCGGAAATTGATACAAAAGAGTACGGTCTAACATCTTCACAAAGAATGATAACTGATTTGTGCGATTTACTCCAGAAAAAAGTGGAAAATATTTCTGTCCGTGAGAAAACCGAGATTTTTATTGGTACTGTTCACTTACAACAAGAACCTGTCATGACAATTATGTATGAGCTTATTTCTGGAATATCTTATGACGATTTTGTTCTGACAACCATGAATTTTATGAAAAATTATGATGACATGCTTTTTGATGAGCCAAAATCTATAAACATTAATGAGACAGGAAAGTTAACTTTTAAAAATAAGTTCAAGGCCCTACATAGAAATTGATATAAGGGGTTGGTCATTGGTGCTTTTTTGGCTTTAATGGCTCAACTTATTTCACCCATTTTATTATCGGATTAAATAAAAAAAGGATTCAAGTTTATACTAAAATTTTGGCTTAATTTAATAAAAATGGGTCCTCTTCCCGGATTTTAGATATAATTGAATTAAAATAGTTTATTTAATTTTGGGCAAAAATGCGTGCGCCATGGAGTTAAAATACAAAAAAAACGATTGAACAGTTCAAATTGAACTTCAAAAGACTGGTATTGCTCGATGCTGGATTTTAAAAGACAAGAAATTAATTTAATATTTTTCACTTATTCATTTAATGATATTTAAAAAAATATCATCGAAGTTTTTTTAATTTGTTTGTATTTTCCTGTTCAGCCATCTAAAACCATCTTTTTTGGTCAGCCCGACTGCGAGTTAAACATGTTAATCCTATTCAAACCGGCGAATATATATTATTCTAGATTCCAGGAATTTATTTTTCTTCTGGTCCGATGATTTCATAATATTATCCCAGTGGCCTTTTGATCTTATGTCATTTCGAAATATAACTTTTTACTTCAGAAATACAGAAATTCTTAGGGAGGGCAATATTGCCGAAAGTTTTTTGCCCAAAATTTTTGGACTTATATATTGGCAAATTCGGCAATATTGGGCACCCCTTTTGTACTGGGAATGTTTTTGCCTAAAATTTCGGACATATTGGCAGATTTGGCAATATTGGGCCGGAGATATTGGCCTGTACTCTTTAAAAATGCCTAAAATTTGTGAAAATGAAGAAAAATGTAAATGATCAAAAAATATCGGTTGAATTAACAATATTATCTATAATCCGAGCTTTTTAGTTTAATGCAATGAACTTGACTTAATAAAATAGATACGTTACATATTCGCCCGCATCCGAGTTAAAGCAAACTATACCATACCGGTATTAACCGGTTACTATTTAAAATAAAAAAATTTTATTACACTCAAACTTTACAAATTCTTAAGCCGCCCGACCACCGAATTCAATTTGTTTCCTTCATGTCATGTAAAAAAATATTTATTAATATTTCTTTTAAGATGTGCAAAAATTTCGTTTTTTTTTCAAATTTTTTGGAAATTTTAAATTTTTGAGTTTGGCGTAGAAATAGTATAAAATGAAATAAAATATATTGAATTCGGTGGTCGAGACCGTTTATTCTGGTGACTAATTAATAAAAATGAGAAAAAAAACTTTACCTGAATTTTGTTGCGTTCAACTGAAATCTCCCGTATTATGAGTGTTTTTTCAAAACACGATTTATAAAGTAAAAATAATCGATCTGAAAAAATCAGATAAAACGAAGGAAGCTCAAAAGTGCCAACTTTCGTTCGAAAAAGTTGTTATCTGAAAATTTTGAAGTGGCAAAAAGTTTCCCGTCAAGAGAAAAAAAAATGAAAAGTGCCAATTTGTCAAAATGCACCGAGGCCCTTCAACCCTTGTGAGCACAGAGCCACAATTGTGGCTCTAGCATTACCTAAAATTTTCAAAAACAGCAAAAAACGGGATCGTAAAGAATCTTTTCTTTCAAACACATTATAAAGAATTTTGATTCGGTTCCGAAAAAATATAATAATTTTTTTTCGAAAGTGTTTGGTTCCAGAATTAGGGGTTTTTTGAATTTATAAGGATTTTCGACTTATGTCTTCACTTCTTGAAAAAATCTATTTCAGACTAACAATAAAACAAGTGTGAGACTAGCCAGTTTTTTAGGAAAGGTTTTCTGCATGCACAACAGTTGAAATAAAAATTTATTGGTATCTAGGGCAGATATTTTTTTCCGGAAGTGAAATTTCTAAATTTTCAAACTTCAAGTAATCCCATGAAAGTTAAAATTATTATAAAACTGAATTTAAGCAATTCAAAACCTGTCAACAGTCTGTAACTTTTCATTACCATATTAACTTGAATTTGTAAAAAAATTCCTAATAAAGAAAAACTTCAACTTCCAAAACCCATAGCCGATTGAACACAATACATTTTTATGACAAAACAAAGGGCAAAAAAAAGACCCTGGATATCCAACTCGAACTCCTCATAATCGTACTAAATCTACAGACCGAATTTGGCTTGATTGAAAATTTTGAAATTTTACCGACCGAAAATCCATCATTACTGGTCAACCAGTTAGAAATTCAAAAAACAAAATCCACCGCGAAGACGCAAATTAAACTCTCGATCAGCCAATATATAATCATATGGGGTTCAAAAATACAAGAAACCGTCATTTAAGCATGGTTTCTAAAGAAAACCACCTACCATCAAAAAAATCTCAAAATATGCTATAATCAAAAAGCATCGAAATTATGAGAAATTAAAATGGATAAGAACGGTCAAAAAAAACACGCACGGAAAATTGCATGTACTTTTATAATCCATAATTTCGAATCCCATATACTTCGTTTAAAAAAGCGAAAACCAAGTTTATCCGAACAAATATGAACATGCCATGAAATTACCCAAAAAAAGAAAAACGAATCCTTTTTTCATAGGTTGTTAACCAAACCCAACCTAACAAAAAAATGAGAATCCATACCTAGATATAGGAGGGTCCAAGAAGCCAAAAATTCCAAATGCCAAAATTAAAACCAATATGAAAATATCCAGAAATTCAACCAAATTAAAAGCGCCAAACAATAATCAAACAAAAGTTTCCAAGGAACGGTGTATCAGCAATCAAGTAGAATCTGCTCTTCGTAAAAATCAATGATAAACGCAAAAAGTAGAAATTTTTTTTATTTTAAAATAAATATCGCCGGTTAAAAATGCTATAATTATGATGATAATAAAAAAAGGGAACGAAAGAAGGATACATATTGGGATCATTCAAGAATAATCAATCCCCGAATAAAGAAGTTTTTTTTTCTGACAAATTCCAGAAAGTGGTTAAAGGGCTCTAATTGGATAGGTAGGTTGACCTAACGTACCAATCACAAGGCGTGGGAAAAAATTTTAGCCGGAAGAAAAACTTTCTCAAGAAAAAAAAACTTTCTTAAAAATTGGAGAATTGCACTGATTGGCTAATGGAAAAGATAATGAAAATTTAAAAAAAATACCTCAAAAATGAAAAAAAGTACTTTGATTGGCTAATGGAAAAATTGGGCTTCAAAAAATTGTGTTTAAAAAAAAACCAACGAAGAGTGAGAGGTTTCTGTTTGTGTTTTCATTGTATTAATTATCAACAAATTTTACGAAAATACTGGGACACATTTGGTTTCCTTTTTTTTTCCTGCTGAGAACATGCTAGTAATGAATCTTAAAGAACAAATTTGAGGTTGAATATCCTACATTAGAAAGATTATATTTGTTTCATCTGCTCCAATGATATACCACACAAAATAGTGATACAATGTAAATAAATGAATGGAATGGAGTAAATGGAGAAAAAGGGGGGAGAATGGCAGTTTGTACAAAAATGAAGGCAATGTTAGCATGAATTCCAATCTCCCATTAAAAAAAACAAATGGAGAAAAAAACCCCGACTAATAAATGAAATGTTGGAAAAATTGGATCAAAATTGGATTAAAAATTGGATTAAAATTATATCATGAGGGAAAAATTAGTGAGAACATTTTGGTGAAATGTCTAAAAAATCATCAAGAAAATCCAAAATCAAAACAATTATATGGTGAAAGACGCATTTGGGGAGAAAAATACTTTTTCCTAAACCGACTCATCAGACGAAATAGTGATTACATAGTTATCACTCTCGTCGCCTGAAAATTCAGGTCGACTAACAAATTGGTAGCCCATGGGTGTAGATATAAAAACCTCCGGGGGCTCAAGCTTAACCAATGAGGGTTCTAGCTTAACCAATCAGGGTGCTTGAAGCGAGACTTGTGCAAAAGAGCGCTTATTTTTGTTGGGACCCGCCCGTACTTTTGAACTTTTTTGGAGCTTCCTAGTGGACAGGACTTTCGTTGGTGACTTTTGGCTGGAAACCCGACCTAACGTTAAATAAGGAATCCTTAATACGGAAGATGAAAAAGGTTTCTTATGACAAACCACGTCGGGAGAGTCATTTACCAAAACTTTCTTTTTAATGGCACCTACCCCACTATACTCACCAAACACACATGCAATTTTCCTGTTTGGAATTAAATTGGTAATGAGCTTGGTGGCGGTTTTTTTAATGGGCGATACTGGTTGTGAAAAAACGAAAAAATCAACTTTAGGACCAGAAATCGAGGAAAACTTAGGGGATGGTAATTGATTGGCTAATGGAGCAACGGTAGACTTAACTGTGAGGTCAACAGTTTTTAGATAATCTTGTTGACGTTTCACCATATTTCTGGAATAGTCCAGGGCAACCACCTTAATCGACTCCAACGACCGAGGCACTAAAGAGCAATCAAAGGTAGAAAGCCAATGAGGGAGTGCACCATAACCAGTTGAAATACCCTTCAAATTATGATTGCAGAATTGTGTGAAAACCTAAAAAAAATATTAAAAAATGGAAATGGAAACGAATTGGTTTTTAGACACTACATAATTTGAAAAAAATAATTTGAAAAAAATAACATTTAAAAAAAAAGTTTTTTTTTACTAACCATCTGAATGAAGGAGCACTCATTCTTGAAGTATTCCACACATTCCACAATGTCAAAACCAACGAATGTGAATTGCTACAATACAAGAATGTTATTTTTTAATGATGAAAAAATAAAAATTGAAAAAAACTGAAAAAAGACAAAATGGACAAATGGACAAATTGGACAAATGGACAAAATGGACAGACCAAGTCGTGTCAAAAACTAAAAAAATAAGACACAATGACCAAATGGACAAAAATGGACAAATAGACAAAAAAAATATATGACAAATTAGACAAAGTTTTAATTTTCACCTGATATATTTTGGATAGTCCAGCACAGAAATCAAGCATAATTTTGATGTGTGGACGAAGCTCGGAATTGAATGGGATGAAATTGTTGATATGAGCTGGAAAAACCTCCAGATTACAGTAAAATGTAAAAAGTGAACGAGGATAAGTAGATGGTAATTCTGAACCTAAGTTCTCAATATATCTGGAGGTTACTGATGGGTGAAAAGCCGTGAGTCTCTGGAAACGTGCGGGACCAGAGGTCAAAATGCGCAAACGCTCCTGAGAACCCATACCAACAAAATCATATGAAGCCATACAACCAACCATAAGTTTGGCAGCGTTTTCCCGTGTTTTTTTCGCCCGATAAATGGTCAATGCTGGAGCACGCTAGAAAATGTTAAATTGGGAAAGCGTTTGGAGGCATTGGTCTAAACATATAGAAAATATGAGAATTGGAGAAATAAGAAAATTTCTTTGGTCATTTTTTACTAGCCTAAAAATTTGTTTTTTTTGACATGCCAATTAGATAGGACGAAAAAATAAGAAAACTAACCAAATTTTCCGCTTCAATTTTGAGCCAATGTACTCTTTCGGGGTCGGTGGTGAAAAGCTGAGTACCATCTATGTAGAGTACTCTGTACCCTTCCAGATCCTCCTGTACAACCTCTCGCGCCATGTTATAGCGAAAATGTTCTGACATGACCAGAAATACAATCCAGCTATCCAATCAGTTAAGATCTAGAAACCAATGAAAAATTAGTAAAAATGTTCTCTTAAAAAATCCAGTTCCAGTAGACAAACAATACCAAAAAACTAATGAAAATCCAAATTCAAAACCAACCAAAGGAGCACAGAATCTCTTGAAATATGTTCAAAAAAACCAAAGAATAATTTTTTTTTATTATTAAAAAAGACAATATAAAGTTTTATTTTATTTTCAAATAAACAAGTTTTGGACATTGGAAAAGTCATGGAGGATGGAAAACTTTGAAAATATTTGGTAAAACGAACATTGGAGTGGTATGATTGGTCGAATGACAAAGTGGGCTGAAATATTGGAAAATTACAGGTTCAAACAGGTTGGACTTCTTCGAAATGAGTCATTTAAAAAAAGTAAAACTACTGAAAAATGACTCATAAGAAATGACTGATTTCTGGACATGTTTGGAAAAGACTACAGCTGGATATGGAAATATAAAGGATGAAAATTAGTTAATTTCAGGGATCCAAGGCACTTATAAAACGGTAGTTTATTTTCCAGAAAAAAACTTCAGATGGGAGACTAGCTCCTTTCTACTTAAATTTCCACACTTTTTGAGCATAAAGATAATAAGTATATGATTAAAGAGGCATTTGGAGCAAAAATTGTTTTTTTTGTGAATTAAAAGTTTCTTTATTTTTTGGAATAAAACATTGTTTTTTTTTCAAAAAGAGGAAAGAAAAGGCCATTTCCTTTTTTTCTTCCATATAAGAGTGAAACCTTTTTTAATACATTTATTTAAAGACAAAAATTTAAAAAAAAGAAAATCAAAAAAGAAAAGATAAATATATATTATAAAAGATCCTGCATACCTGTAAAACTTCAAACAATTTTCCACATGTCGCGGTATTCAGCAATTTTCCACGGGAAACGGTTAAATATTGTAGACGGTCTTACCATGACTGCAAATAAACAAGCAATAATAATAATAATGAAAATGACTTACAAACTGTAGAATAAATTCGAAACTAGTTAACATATAAAGAAAAATGTTGAATACTTTTTTGAGTTTGACGATTTCGATTAACCAAATCGCTATAATTTACAGACTTAAATAAATCATTCTTGGACCATAAAATAAAAAATTGTGAAAAGTTAAAGCATTTAAAAATTTATAAAATTCGCTTGTAGTTCGCTAAGAACGGGCCCGCTAAATGGCCGCTACGAGCCAATCGGCACTGAGTACACAGGTTTAGATGATTTCCGTATCACTAAAAATTCTGTAAAATTTGCTCGTACTTTTGGAAATTTAACCACTTGCTGCATCAGTGGGACTAATTTATTAATCGTAGGAAAAGAAATTTGGTGATGGCGGGCCTCTATAATTTCCACATAATTGAACAGTTCTATTATTTTTTTTCTAACTTGATAAGGAAATTTGTACAGCTTATTTATTTATTGTCAACATAGAAAAATAATTTCCAGTTGGCCAAGATTCAGTTCAATCGAATGTCAGGATTTGTAAGCCTGGATTAACACCACAAATCTTTCCGAATTCTAAATGAGAACTAAGTTCAGTCTTCAATTCTTTGTGAAATTAGCAATTTAAAAACGTAGCAGTTAATTAATTTTTGACTTTCAAGTGTTTTTTATAGTCAGTAACTTAGCGAAATTAAAAACGATAACACTGATATCTTCACAGCCATAGTTTTGTTTTTGTTTTTTTGTAGAATAATTTCAAACTAGACTGTCCGAGATCTCAAAACTTGAAGAAAGGTCCTTAATTTCGATTCAAATGGTCCTGGATGGATTTTTTGGGTTGGTTTGCCTCTTTCAGGCCGAAAAGCTCACTCAAAGCTTGAAGTTTTGGACAATGTTAAGTTAAGTAGCGTTGAAGTTAACTGAAGTTGCATGCCGAAAAGAAAAAATATATCGGTTATTGAGAGCAGAACCTAGCAATTAATTGACGGATCCGTATAACTGGTTCCTGGTTTTAAATTAAAAAAAAATGGTATGCGCCGAGCGAGGCGTTGAGTGACGGCTGGTCAGAGTCGCGCTCAGTTTAAAAGCTCACTTATCACAGGTGATTTTTGAACAGG
>SCLH01063233.1:0-28915 GCA_004367855.1 Oikopleura vanhoeffeni
ATTTAGGATTTACAGGAAAGCTCATCATAAGAAATACATGAAAGTAACCATTAGAAAGAAAATTTCATGGAGATACATTTAAGTTTATTTTTTCAGAAAATTTTAAAAATTTTGCCGATCGCTGATTAGTTGAAAAATACAAATGCTCAAAAGTCACTTTTGACCCCGGAAATGAAACCGCATGATCAAATTAAATAAATAATAAAATTTTTTATAAATCGGATAATGGTTGTTAAAAGGGTATAAA
This sequence comes from Oikopleura vanhoeffeni, assembly GCA_004367855.1. Classification (NCBI taxonomy): domain Eukaryota; kingdom Metazoa; phylum Chordata; class Appendicularia; order Copelata; family Oikopleuridae; genus Oikopleura; species Oikopleura vanhoeffeni. The sequence goes on from SCLH01063233.1 coordinate 248, forward strand.
ATGCAAAATGTCTTAAGGGGGTGGTGATCGCTTTTTCAGTGGTACCCTTTCAATCACCGCCTCAGATCAAATCTCCTATGGGCAGTTGTAAATCATAATCTGAGGATACTTGTCGTTGTGATTCATAGCCGTGCGCTTCGTATTTTTTTCTCAACCCGATTACAACATCTCCAAAGCTTCAACATCTTGTATACTCACACCACAGGTGGTAGTCCTATTCTAGAGCACTAAACTGTATTTTTTTAATCTTCTTCTCTTTGACCCCACATACAAAAGCCGTCTCAAAATTTAGCACAAAATAGCAAAATAAATGGAGACAAAAAAAGTGATGAGAAACGAATTTTTCGATTTTGACATTTTTTTTTTCTAGAATCTCACTTAAACGCCGATTTTGCCATTTTTTCGACTTCAAACTCAATCTTCTTTTAGACGAATGTTTAGAATGAAGCCATTTTTGGAATAAGGTAGATAAATATAATGCGGTAAAAGTGATGAGAAGGAAATTTTTGAAATAAATTCTAAGAATTCTAGAAAATTGAATGAAAGTGAACCGGAAATGAAAAGTTCGAAAAAAAAAAGTTTTGCTGATCAGACAAAAGTACCACACAATTGAAGCTGAATATCACTGATTAAAAAGTTGGCTAACAGCTTAATAAAATTTTAACACAATCAGCGTCCAAATTTATAAATTAGGGTTTACACATTTTGGACTTAAGAAAATAATTGAAATTCTAGAGAATTCGATTAAGACATTTTCCGATAATTTTAATGTCATTGCTTCGTTTCGGTCTGGGTTCATATCACCATAAAAATTGTTCATCATGGTGGAAAACCCGGTTTTATGGGTTTAAAGCAAAAAAAATATTCAATTTTAAAAATTCTAGATTTGTCTAGTGTGTTTAAAAAAATAATTGCCACCATGAGATCTCCTGGGTCAACTTTAGTCTAACCGAATATTTTATGTATCAAAATTAATTCAAAAGGGCTCAAAAAAAAACCGACAACCACCCCCTTAAGGGGGATTGTGGGTGCAGTAGTTATTTTCGACCACGGTCGCAAAATTCGGTATTTTTTCATGCATCTGAATCATCCAGCACCTCGGATCTTTGCAATAAAAAAAAACACCAAAATTATTTCTGGATATTTTTTTTTCAGAACATTGAAATCGCTTGCTAATGAATGCCCCGAATAATGACAGATGACCGCGAAAACAAAAACCCATTAGGCTGATCAAATTGTTTCACGGAGATCTCAGACCAAAAATAAAATTGGAAACTTTTGACAATATCTAGAAAATTTCCAAAATATCGTTCGGACTTGCAAAAAAACGAAAATAATTCTAAGATATGGTATCAATTTCAAGAATAAAAAAAAACTCGCAAGAAAAAGTAATTCTAAATGAAAAGTATTTCAATATATAGTGGTTTCAGATTTTTGCGCCTGTTTGCAATATCTTTCAATTTAGCCTAATTCAATCATAATAATGGTCGCGCATTAAATCAGCATGAAGATAGTGATTGCGAGAATATAAAAACAAATTATTGAAATTTGCCTGGTTTAAAAGTTTAATAAATAATGAGAAGAATTTATGAAAAAGAGAAAAGAAATCGCATGTGCCGTTCGCTGAGTATACTTTTTTTTTGTAAAATAATCTTCATTTTGCCTATATTTAACTAATAGCAAGGAATTTTCAAAAATAATTTTCGGCGAATTAAGATGAATTTTAAAAAATGGCTTGTTTAAATTGTCAAGAGAATTTTTTTCTGATCAATAATATCGGCATATGTGATTTTTGGATACGTGGATATGACGGTATGACTTCAATGAAAAGAAATACAAGCAATTAGGTTTTAAATGCATTTAAAGGTTGAATGTGATAATATTTCTAGAAATGAATCAGTTTTTGAACTTCTTAAAGGTTACGGACCACAATAACAATGGGAAAAATAAACGTTTCTATCTTTTCAATTCACGAAAGATATTTGAGTTAAAAACGCCTTATTTTTCCCTCAGCACATTACTGGAAGCACACCCTTACAATCCCCTTAACCCCTCACACTCAAAACCATTAAATCCTCTCACAGCCGACGTCAGAGATAATAAAGGCGAAAGTTTCATATTTTTCATGACTTCGAGATCTAGGATAGACTTAAATTGGAGGGCTAATAATTTTTTTAAAAAATCGTAAATCATGTGTGCTCGATAAATGCAAGACAAAATAGAGATTTAGTTTCGGGTACTCCATCGGAAAACCATACAGTTTTCAAAGTCACATACGAATTACAAAAGATTAAATATAACACTGGCTATTGAAATATGGCCTCTGATTTAAAATAGCTCATCTCCATCGTCTGAAAAACGAGTTTTCGTATTCTTTTGCGCCAAAATGTACGCACGAAAATCAGAAACAAATTGAATAAAAATAGTTTTCGACTTGAACTTTGAAGGCTTATTACGGTGAATTGGGGAAAAGAGTAAAAATTATTTTTAATTTATCGAGATTAAGGTCAGACATACATTTTAAACATTTAATTTTTCAAAAATTTAATTATCTTTGAGTTGACATGGCCCTCAAGAGACGCCAAATCAAAATTTCGAAAAAAACTCTCGAATGTTTTGTTGTAAGCCCAAAATTCTCAGTTTCGGAGGCCAAGTCAAAAGCTATCTCCTCCACCAGTTTAGGTGATACAGTTTCGGCTCATACTGCATCTGAAAGCACAGGCCTTGTTTGACAAAACATTAGAGAGTTTTTTTCGAAATTTTGATTTGGCGTCTCTTGAGGGCCATGTCAACTTTTCATTNTTTTTTAAAAATCGTAATCCTGTGTGCTCGATAAATGCAAGACAAAATAGAGATTTAGTTTCGGGTACTTCATCGGAAAACCATACAGTTTTCAAAGTCACATATGAATTACAAAAGATTAAATATAACACTGAATATTGTTTTATGGCCTCTGATTTAAAATAGCTCATCTCAATCGTCTGAAAAACGAGTTTTCGTATTCTTTTGCGCCAAAATGTACGCACGAAAATCAGAAACAAATTGAATAAAAATAGTTTTCGACTTGAACTTTGAAGGCTTATTACGGTGAATTGGGGAAAAAAGTAAAAATTATTTTTAATTTATCGAGATTAAGGTCAGACATACATTTTAAACCTTTAATTTTTTCAAAAATTTAATTATCTTTGAGTTTGTCCTCTTTTTAGTGGCTGAACATCTTGACCAAATAAATTTATTTTTATCCTCAAAAATAGGTTTTAACGATTTTCGTAATGTTTTTTTGGATTATCGTAATGTTTTGTTGTAAGCCCAAAATTCTCAGTTTCGGAGGCTAAGTCAAAAGCTATCTCCTCCACCAGTTTAGGTGATACAGATTCGGCTCATACTGCATCTGAAAGCACAGGCCTTGTTTGACAAAACATTAGAGAGTTTTTTTCGAAATTTTGATTTGGCGTCTCTTGAGGGCCATGTCAACTTTTCATTGTGAGCCTAAATTTTTGACAAAATTTAGAAACCAGAAAAAATGCTTCAAAATAATTTTTTCCGTAAATACAAACACTTTNTCAGAGAGTTTTTTCGGAAATTTTTTTTGATTTGGGGTCTCTTTGAGGCCATGTTTTGGATATAGTGTACTTTTAAAAAAAGACATACAGTAATAAGTACAGTAATTTGAAAAAGTTTTCAACATTACGCTCAACAAAATTCCAGGTTTACTTCAATCGTTTTAAGGCTTTCTAATTACACCAAAGTAAGATATAAATCTACGAGACATAATGTTCAAAAATAAGGTTTGGGAATAATGTCATAAATTGATCTCTTATTTCTTGAAAATAAGATCACGTGACGTTTTCGTGCGTGATTTGATCACTATTTGTTTACTGTGTACCAGAACGCTTATTCCTAATTTTGAAGGTCACGTGATTCGTTTTTTGGACTTTTGGTGTTATTAAAGTCTTTAAAAACTTCTAAAGAACCAGTTCACTTATTTCAAAATTGATTTAAGTACCTTTTGAAAAAAAATCTCTCTTTACCAACTTTATTCCTTGAATATACGGGTCACGTGGTTATTCGGGCTATGTTTAATGAGAAAACTAGTCTTATAATTTTTTCCTTGATCCTGCTCAAAGGCTTATTTTTTGATATTTATTTCTTTGCAAAAAAATAAGTACTGTAAACAGTAAAATTTCGAAAAAAACGCGACAAACGTTCAATTATCCAAATAGTCATTCGAGACACTTTTTGTGATAAATTTCATTCTCATACTATGTATACAGGGTCCTTAGATTTGCCGTATAAAGACGCAGTCGTCGCGCCTTACGATGCTTCCAAAGACACTACGGGATTAAGCAATTTTTGGAAAAGAAAAGAAGTATTTTTGACCGGGGCGTATTTTTCTATGAATATTACGGCCCTGGTGTCAGTGTGGGCTTGGGTGGAACTAAAAAGGGGTGTGTTGTGTGATGGTCGGAAAAGAATTTTGCAAAAAATGAAGTACTATAGCAGGTAAAATGTGGGCAAAAGAAAGCGCGCCTAAATATCGAATCTTGGCCAAAGAATTGTTGATGAACACGCCCCTAAATTCAAAAATAAGATTGCCATCTTTCCCCAAGCCCTTTTTTTGGCAGAACTAAGATACATTGTTTTTGGTAATGATATAGACCAGTCTAATCAATAATTTCCCTAATAAGATTCAAAATGTAGAAACCTGAAGATAACATTGTTGTGTCAGTTAATTGATGATGATTAAGCGTTCATGAACGCTGCATGCCTAAAGATTATTTATTAATCAAAGGTCGTGGCAGACAGTGTGAGTTGCAATTATGGGTTCAACTACTGCCGCGAGCACTCCGTGAGGAATTCTCTACCGAAGTAAAATGAGGATTTCCAGAGCCTGTTCTCTGTCCCAGAGTACTACGTGGCTCTTCATTTTTTCTGGATCATGTTTACTCCGTCTAGACCTGTATCGCTCCCGCTCTCTTATCTTCTCGATATTAGTAATCAGGAATGAGTGGACGAAGTTCAACGCAATGTGATGAGCGCGCCCTAATTGGGTTTTTTATGTTGCCTCTTCTAATGACCTATCACTCCATGGTCTTTCATAATTCAGGCTTAGGGAATTTCTCTATGGCAGTTACTTATAATCGTGTTGAGGTGGCTTTTGTAGAGAGTAAATTATCGTACGGACACATCTTTTCGCCGTTCTACTTTTCTATTATCTCAGTGATTTTGGAGTGTTCTATTTATTAAACGTCCTATTTATGACAAGGATGAACTGAGTATATAGCTTCGAAGTGCTTATTATCATCTCCATATATTATCTGTTCTCATTGCAATGAAATAGGCTTCGTAAATAGTTTTCATCTTATCGGTATAGATAGTCATGTCATCATTGTCCTAATTACACTAGTCCCTATTCTTCTCTGGTCTCCACCGTCCCAAACACTCAATATAGAGAAGTACCAGACTTTGGGTCTGGTGCCTATGAGCGCTCAGTTCTCAGATACAGCGCTCATTATACAGTTCTATATTTCTCGTTATAAATATATGAGTTGCTAAGATTTTGTTCGAATAAAAGTCTGACCAGATAAAAGTATAGATTTGAAATAAGAGCGACGGATTTGAATTTTGTGTTGGGGAAATAATGAAGCGTTCAATCGGCATATACTACTTGATACAGATAAAGTAGGCTAGAAAATTCATGTGATATAGTGTGTAGATTAAAGATTTAGATATCTAAGATGCAAATGTTTTATATAAGTTATTGACGGGCTAATACAACTGTATTTTGATTCCTCAGATAAATGTTTAATCAACGCCTTTAAATTTTCGCTCGTGAATGGCTTGGCACTTTATTGCCATTTAAAATATCCGCGGGTCTTAAACAGCTTAATTGATTTTTCGAGATGGATTCGACTAGATAGTTAGCTGAGACCTAAGCAGAACGCAAAGGCAGCGTGCTATTTTCAATAGGACCGGTACAATGTTTTTTTTATAGTGTGGCTATGCAGCTGAGATCTACGGGGAAGCTAGTTAGGAAATCTTTTAGAGTTACAAACCCCAAATAAAGCATATCTTCAACAGTGACACCAATACTATAGGAATGAATAAAGAGATGATTTATATCGACGGAACGTCATTGATATTGTTTTCTTGTTTGAAATTTCTAAATGCTGACCATAAATTAATCAATTTTAGCTGCTGTTTTTTGACAAGTTGTTGCGTCGCCGCTCCGTTATTTAAAAAGTTTGTTAGAAAGATTATTCAATGTCATTTTTTACAATTATTACTATTTCATCTTGTTAATATACCTCCTCAATTCGAAAATCATGTTGTTGTTCCATCTAGATAGGATATCTCTTGGTTACAGCTCAATAGAAATTTTTTTAAATTTTTAATAAATTTTAGTCTGTAGGATTATATGTGCTGAAAAAAGGAGTTATATATTAGCCTTTGACCTGAAAAATATATAGATATAAGTATCCTCTGTTTAACTTAATGGTACGCGGGCACGACAATTCTTTTTAACTGTTTGAAATTTCTGTTTGTTAAATGCGTTGGTGTTTTTCAAACCTAATTGCTTATCCAATTTGTAAGACATTTCGCTCATTGATAATGTAAAGAAGGATTGTGGGAGAATAAGCACTTGTGGATTTTTCCGTTTCTGTGATGTGTTTCCTCTAAAGATACAGAAGAATTTGTATATGTATTCAACTTAGTGTGATATAAAAAAAATGTCTTTTGGTAGTCGCTTTCATTACTCTCTACAGCTAAGACAGGCAAGGCTCAGTGTGATGTTACAATAAAATAGAACTCCAAATAATATGAGCTCCAAAATTACCATCTCGCCATATATAGGGCTCTCTCGCTCCAATGTTTTGCGCAAGTATAACACTCCAATTTATATAAAAAGAATAATCGGGGGAAAATGCTCGGTAGTCGAAAAAAGGAATTTTAAAGGGTAGAGGTTGGTCCATAGGACGCATTGGTAATTTGTGAGAAAGTTCGCTTTAGTCAAGCACCGGACACCTTTAAATTATTATTGTAATTGCTCATTGTAGAGTGTAGAGTCTTATAGTGTAATGAGGTGTGCGTGCTGGAGTTACAGAAAGCATTCCAAATTGGGTTGGTTGACGTAATTTCATTTTACATTTATATGTAAAATATCTAGACGCATAATCAATCTGAACATATAATTATTATCTGAACCTACGCGAGAAGATTGTGACGTTGATTTCTCTAGAACTTTTTATTTTTATTAAGATATCTCTAAGAAAATTTATCTGATAGAGCAAGGATTTACCAGAGAAACTAAGGTCTTTCAACGCTCGATAAGACTCCTAGCTTCTTCAGTTAGCTCCCTTACCATAATTATCTCTCTGGGGAAATATTCTCGGGAAAACTCGGATGACAACAAGCTTAGGTATGTGTATCTTGCAGCCAATTTATTTACTCTAATTAACGTTTTTTTTCTGATATTTAATTTATGTCCCATTTAATTTAATATTTCGATTCACTCAACGAGAACAGTTCTTGGTTTTTTCATATATGTTTCGCTTTGTATGTTTTGTGAACCTGTGGATTATTCGTAATAAGTATATATAGTCTAAATCTTTAATCTCAGAAAAGCAGAACTGCTGCAAGGGGGAACGCATTCTTAAAAATTGTTATTTTCCCTATAAAAGCAGTTAATTAGTGTAGAGGCCATGATTAGATATACGTTTTCTGGTGAATACAGAGTGATCGTATTATATCAAGTAGCCATATAGTGGACAAATATTCACACGATTGCACCTCTCAAATATTAACTCTGTTTTAGATAATATAATTTAGATCACTTCTGCATGAACAGTACCTCTAATAGAATTACATAATACATATTTTCATTGACAAAAAAGAATCCTCCCTTATATTTCTTCGATTAATATTACAGATATATGTTCTCATAATTTTAAAAATAAGACAAAATTATAACGCAGCTGACTATTGCGATTTGATATCAATTTACTGTATAAATGGAAATTGTAAGTTACCTGAAATAAAGAATTTTTGTTTGCTGGGTGTTTGGCTGCATAAAAATTTTATATTTTCAATAGCAATATTGCATTTTTTAAACGTTTTTCGAATATTTTATCTAATAAAAGTCCGTCTTTCAGATGGAAAATATTTTTTTAGTTCAAAAGAAGCAGAAACAAAAAATTTTGGAAGTCGGCTCTCTGATTTAATTGCCGATAAACTATTTTGTTCTTTAGTTTGCAATCAAATCAAGAAGCTCATTTACTTTTGTTTTCTCCTTCTTTCGCGGCTAACACAATAATTTCTCATTCTGAAGACTGGATTTATTAATAGAAAATTCGAAAACATATATAAAAATGCAATATTTCTATTGAAATTTAATTTAAATAAATTAGTAAAAAGAATAATCATTTTTTTGAAACCTTTTATTCACACCTAAGTTTCTTATCATAACCCGCGCGGCAAAATGTATCTACAAACAGTCTAGCTTGAGTGGCATTATTTCTTCTGAATGACTCCTGGTTGACATAAAAGATTAGTTTTAGTTGCCTTTGGGAACTTTTTACCCAAAATATCTCGTAAAGATCGGATCGCAAATTTCAATAAAATTGAATAGTTATGCGTTTACCCATTTACTCGATAATATTTCTGTTGTATCTTACCAATGATTCGATTATTGAGTAAGGGTATTTTATTGCCATTAGATCGGTACTGGTATATACACTCATTTTGATTTTGGGGCAAACAAATGGAATCTTTTCAAGCTTCGGTCATTGCAGACCGGTTTTCTTTCGACTGCACGCGAAAAGAGTCACTCACAACTTATTTGTTGAACCATTACACAAATATGGTATCAGATCACCGTAATGGTAGATATTCAATCTTTTCAGACAAGCTTTTTTTTGATTCTGTGCATTTATGAGACAATTCTGGACACGCAAAATAACCGACGATGTTTTTACAATTTCACGACTTGCAAAATCTATCTCTCCGTGATGTAACTCATATTTCGAAATGACTCAAATGTTTATCAAGTATTGTCCAGAACGACTTTGAAATATACCAACGTTCTTCACTACCGCCATTGGTTTTAAAGTGGATGTTGTTTATTGATAATTTGTTGAAGATAGAGCCTAAAATTCGGCCGAGAAGCCGATAAAGGAATATGTTGTCCATTAAATTCTTGTTGAAAGGTGAGCCCAAATTCGGGCGACCCGAAAATGGCGAAATATCGACTTCAAATAAATTACAAATTTATTTGTGATTTTAATTATATCCATTATGATGCCCGAGTAACATATATATCTTATTTGCCTGTTGAAAGAATAGGAAATAAGATATTTATGTTACTCGGGCATCATAATGGATATATGCAAAGAATGTGAGGCAGGGGCCAGGTCGAGGATGTTTTTCGCCTTGGCGACTTTTCTAGGTAAAATTTGAAATACTGGGCCAAATGATGGTCGACTAACTGGGCGGGCTACATCGGGGCTACATCTGGGCCATTTTTTGACTAAAGCGATCATTTTCAGGCCGATTTCACGGCTCTGAGCCACATTAAGACGGTTTTTTAACCATGGAACTGGGCCACATTGTGGTCATTTTCGGACGAGAGCGCCGGGTCACATCAGGGTTTTTTTGGACCAGTGCTCTGGGCATAATGGATCTTTTTTCCATCAGGGTGAATAACCGCGTTGTCCGGGGGCCGGTATCTGGTGACCGTTGTATTCAAGGCCGTTGTCCGATATAGGGCGTTGTTTGGTCTAGGCCGCTGTCCGGAAAAGGCAGTCCTATGCTGCTCCTAAATTTAGGCCTTTTTTTCAAATAATTTGTTTACTGATTTTATCTCAATAAGTGGCCGAAAAAAATGCAGGATCAATTATTTTCTTGTATATTTATTACGGGGCCCTGCGGTCACTTTTTGCCACTTTTTCAGCCAAAATTTTAATATAATTCGGCTCTTAAAAACGACTTATCCGATTGAGTTTTTTGAAAGCTCAAACTAAGCAGAAATATCTAGTGAATAATACAATAATAGTAAATAGGTCATAATCGGACCATGTTTAGATTTTTTCCGAGATTACTGAAATAGTTACCGCGTGAGTTTGAAGTGGCGATGTCGTTTGTGCTGAAATGAAAACCCTTCTCTCTGTGAATCAAACAAAAATAATAACGCGTAGGTAATATCAGCCAATAAGGACCGCTTCGGATATGAATCCCTAAATGCAGCAAAAAATGGACCTAATCAAAACTCACGCGGTAAATGTGATTTAGTTAAAAATGGAAACAATGCTGATTCCCTTGTTTCAATTTATTTTCTTCAAATATTTGCGTTCAGTTTGAGCTATCCAAGAACTCAATCGGTTAAGTCGTTTTTAAACGCCGAATTAAATAAAAAATGGCTGAAAAAGTGGCAAAAAGTGACCGAAGGGCCCCGTAATAGTGAGCTTGTTACTTCCTGGAAAACAGTTCGATTCTGCGAACTGAAACTTAAGATTAATTAAAAATACAATTTCAAGATTACTAAGTACCACTCAGTGATCATAACTTTGACTTAAAATAAATTCCAGAGAAAATATGTTATTGCAATTTTTTATTAAGAATGCAAAGTATTATCTTAGACACTCAACTGAACCCAAAATTGACTTAAGTTTGAGTTCAGAAACATTCGACAAAATTCCATGTACTTAGTTTCTTATTTGAAACCAGACGTTTATTTTGAAACGAATTCAGCCAGATATTACAAACTCGGAATAAATTTTCACAACTGCGTTTTATTTATGATTATTTTCCCTTGAAAATCATGGTCATTATCGATAACTCCTCAAACTAGGGAGGTGTTAAATTTTTAGAAGCTACTGTTTATTTTTGTTGCGTATTTAGAAAAACTTGTTCGAAATTCGAATATAGTGAACTTAATTGAATTTCACTTGTCGTTAAATTCATTGACGAACAAAAATTCACAATTTTATATGGAGCTTTTGTTGGGCCAGGAAAAAATATCAATTGTTATTTAGCCACTTCAAAAAATTGAAAATCACGTTAACATTCTATTTTTCGGCATGAACAAGTGAAGGTCAAGGTATATTGAGAAAAAATGCGAATTCAATATAATGAAAATCCAAAGGCCCTGCCAGATTGCTATGGACTTCTTTTCTAATTTTGACTAGGGGCGGTCCTGAGCTCGATTAAAAAACACAAAATTTTGACTAAGCTTTTCTTAGGTCGTAGAAAATTGAAATTAATTACAAAATTTTTGGTGTGATTAGAGAGATTACCTGCTCTTATTAATTTATGCTTTGGTGTCAAGACTTGATGAAGGCCAGTTTGCTACAGTGAAATAAATTAACAGATATAATAAATAATGATAATAGCGAAATTGTAAGATGGCGAGTTTGTTTGTTTGGCTCCTTGTTTGTTTTAGTCGAAAAAATTTTTAGTGAACTGTCTGACGAAATTTGCTTTTTTCGAAATTAAATAACTTAAAAAATTTATCAAAAATTTTCGAATTTTTATCATGATTCAGAAATTGACTGACTTTCATAAACTCAGCCTATTTGTTATATTGTTCTAATTTTAAATAATTATTATTTTTGATATTTCATATAAATAAAAATATAAGTTGTAGACCCTGCAACCTCCATTAACCCCTGGAATCACAGAAAAAAACGTTCCGCCAAGGCACCAGAGCCGATATATCGGCTCTACTTTGAACATGGTTTACAGAAAGCCCAGGGNAGTTGGAGTTCATTTTTTTTGCGTCAGGAAGTCGAAGGGATATATTTTTGCATCCGACATTTTTAATTCTAGAATTTTTATTCTTTGTTCTAGAAAACATAGTGGGAAAAGCAAGGTTCAGCATATCATGTGATACAAGGTCACAGTTGTCGTCGCAAATTTTATTTATATTGGAATCGATGCGCAAGGTTTTGGACTACGTCTAAGTTTCCTCTGATTATATCTATCTATCATAAATCACAAGTAATGTATAAACTAGTCTGGAAATTTGATGAAATAATTACGATTTATCGGGAAAAATGGTTATTTTTCCTAATAAAAGCATATAATTTTCACTTATGTTATTATTGTTCTCAGTTAATGTATGTATGTTATCAAATGCGTACAGTGGGATCATTTTTATTGCTAAAAGTTAATTTTTATAATTAATAAATTTTTTCATGGAGTACATAAATTGAAAGTTTTGAAATTTCACTTTTTATAAAAAATATCTGTCCCTAGATACCAAATTTTTTTGTTTTTAATGTTATGCATGAACAGAACAAACTCCTAAAAACTGGATAATCTAATATTTGTATTAAATTTCCAGTTTCGAAATACTTTTTTCGGAAGTAAAACTTCGGCGAAAAATCTCAAAAAATCAATTTCCCGTAATACTTCAACCAAATATCCAAAATTAAATTAAGTATTATTTTTTGAATTGCCGCAAAATTCTACATATTCGGAAGATAATTCTGCGACATTTTTACACATTTTTCAGAAGATTTAAGATAGGCTTGAGCCGATATCCCTTTATCACCTTTTGGTTAGAATGCGTAGCCACAACGTTAAAATCACACGTTAAAAGGAGTAGTGGCTACGCATTCTAACCAAAAGGTGATAAAGGGATATATCGGCTCTGTCATTCCAAGGGTTAAGGACTTTCCGGTTATCAAGCTGAATGTTTTTTATTTGGATGAACTTTTGAGTGAATTTGGTAATAATCAAAGGTGCATGTTCATCAACATTTTGAATATTTGCTGTTTAATTTTCTGTTTTACACAATTTGTCAAGAAAATTCAAGATAATTGCGAAACGTTGGTTAACAAAATCAATAAATCGTTAACATTAAATACAAATTATAAATTTCTGGTCGTAATTATTCGTACCAAAAATTTGTTTACATTGTAAATTAGGTACATGTGTTTTTTGAACAAGTACATGGAATTTGGTCAGATTTTTGTGAACTCAAATTGAACTTTATTTTAGGATCAGTTGAGTGTTCAAGATCATCCTTCGCATTCTTAATTAAAATTGCAATAACACATCCAAGAACACTTCAAGCAAAGTGTCCCAGGGAAAACCTTGATAAATAAGGTTTTTTCGGCTTGAAAATATATTTAATTCTACGAACAGGACGGGTTGTTAAGAATATGATCGTTCACTTTTTAAGACGGTGAACCACTGTGCTTTGATAATTTTAGGAGTTTTTGGCAGAAATATGTGGGTTTTATTAAATTTCCTTTAAAAATCACTGAGCGCCTAATTAAGCTGGTTTATTAAACAAATGAAAAATACTAGTACATTGGGGGCCAATATCGCTTTAGAAATCTACTGGAGCCAATCTGAGGAAGCCAGTTTTTAGAAAAGTATTTGAGGATTCTTTTGATATGATTTTATTTTTCTGCGGTCTCTATACGAAGAATAATTTGTTTCACAAGTGCTTTTTATGAAACTCAAAATTATGAAAGAAAAATATATTTCAAAAAATTATTTTTCGAAAGAATTGAACTGCAATTAAACCCAAATAAAGCCGACAAAGACAAATTATTCAAGTGTTGAACATAAGCTGGTACTGATTTTGAGTTTCAGCTGATTAGCAATATTTTTTACATTTTACTGCATATATTTTGANGCGGCGATATGAATAATTGTTTTGTGAGCGATCGAGATATCATATTTCAAATCTGAGTTATAAATAGCTAGTGTTTCACTTGTTATTTTTTAATTTAAATGTCATTGTAAAAAATGTATGGTGAGTGAACCTCTCTTTTCTCTCGCAATTATCTAGTTCACAAACTTCGAGATTTTGAAATGTTACGTGTTATACCCTTAATTCTATCCTTGATCTCAATCAGTGACGAATAAGTAAATTGATATCTTTCCCAGTTTTCCCGTAATAAGCGCTCAAAGTAGTGCCTTTAGATAGGCTTTTGGGTGTGAGGCGAAGTTCTCGTTTCTGGGTGTGAGGAGGTTAATACATGTATACATATTTTTGTACATATTTGCGTTGACCACCCTCATTAATAAGCACGTTGGAATATTTGTGTTAAAAACTGTTTCAAATTATACGATAAAATTAACAAGAAAACCAGGGCATTTTTACCAAATCTAAATAATTTTCAAAAAAAATCGGATCGGATCGGAGGCTTTAGATCGGATCGGCTCGGACGAAAATTGGATCGGATCTGGATCGGATCGGTCGACTTTTGAAAAAATTGGATCGGATCTGTATCGGATCGGTCGTATTTTGAAAAGATTGGGTTTGATCGGAATCGGATCGGTCGACTTTTGAAAAGATTGGATCGGATAGGGATCGGATCGGAAACCCATGAGTCATAATTTTAGATAAAATTTCTCAAATTTTTTTTTCATCTGATTGCGTTTGTTGGAATACGTGATTCTACACATTTTGGTATTTAACTTTATTTGAAGCTACTGTTAAACTCCCTAAAAAATTAAAGATAATTCAATTAACCACATTTTGACCTTGGTTTTTTTTATATTGAACGATACAATTTTACGCCAAGAGAGCCAAATATCGCCGGCGATATTGAGCCTCACCCTGTATTTGATTATTTTTAACTTGAGATTCCGCACCCTATAAGTGGAAAGAGGAAACATAGCTGCGAATGACGTTATTTCGTTGCGCGAAAAAAATTATGGTTTTGTTGTCGAGAAAACGCTCTAGATCGACAAATATTTTTCTTAGGGCCATAGCGTATGACCAGGGTCATACCCAGGAGAGCTATCTTCAAAACTAAACCCGTCAGCAGGGATTCTTCAAATTTATGGGGTTAAACAGTCTCAATAAAAAGATTCCGACCACGAAAAACTTTTTAGAGACACCTAGTGGTCACAATTTGAGTATTAGAAAACACCTTTTTGGGCTTTGTTAGCCACTTTTCAGGTATATTTATTATTTATTTTTTCTTGTAATTATGAGAATAGCGTTAAAAAATCTTAAGCTATATGTCACGAAATAAAATTTCCGAAAATTCTATCCTTTTCAATTTTTAGAATAAATTTTTGGTCATTTTGCAGGAATTTTCATGAAAAATGCGTGGGCGGAAACACTGAAAAAAAATTTCCCTCAAAATTCTGTATTAGTCACCCATTGTCATATCCCAATATAATTGTCGGTTTAAAATTCGATTTTACTTCTGGGTATGATCCTACCTATGACCCTACTATTGACTCTACATATATGACTCTACATATATGACTCATAGGGTTTTTGAAAATTATTGTCAAATACCTACTCTATGAAATTTTTGTTACTCGTTTTCCTATTTTTTCATGGTCAGAAATACTTTAATCGTCGTTCTGAGCATAAATCGACATTTTTAACTTACCAATTGATGAAAATACTGTTGTCAGTCGATCTCGCTCCATTAGCTTCTCGTCTAAAGCACTTAAAGTTATCATCTCTGTTTTGCGTCTATGAGGATTATGTTTTGAAGATGTTTTCGATGCCATTTTGTAAAACAAAATTGAATAATAAGTTATTAGTAATATTAATAACTGAGTTTCTCGAAAGAAGATTCATTCTGGAATTAACAAACAAACAGATAGTTTCGACATTCAATAAATAGTAAAAGTAACTTAAATTTACCTTGCAGAATTTTTTCTAAGTTGTAAAATTGTCAAGTTCTATTATTTTTTATGATACAGTTTCAGATCGAAGTTTGTATTTGAACGGACTAGTGTTTATTTTGTAATTAACATTGACAGTAATTATTAATAAGGGGCCTGAGTACCACCTCAATTATTTGCTAAATTTGCAGGAAGTACTTTTTGCACTGTTTAATTTTCAGATCTGATAAGAAAAAAATTGAGCAAACATTTGTTTTCCATCCTCGAAAAAGTTATTTCCGAGTCTACGATTGATAATCAATTAAAATTGTTATTTTGAATATAAAAATTGTTGACCTCTGTAGGTTTTCGAAACTTCGAGTAAAAATCAAATCAGATAATTTTCAGTTCACGCACATTCTAATCAAAAATTTTAATGTCAATTTTCACAGAAAAAAGTAATTTCAAATGAAAATTGAAGAGTGATTTTTAACTTAAAGCATATCTCGGCGTAATCTGGCCACGTACACATTATTTTATTTCAAATTATTATGAACAAAAATAACCATTTTTATTTCAAATTATGATGAACAAAAATAACCGTTCTTATTTCGAAACATAAGAAAAACTAATTTTCTTAGGCAGCGCTACTAGCGCTGCGCTAGTCGTGATTCACGACTCGTGAACCGACGCTCAAATACAAAAGAAATATCATAATTGCATTCAAATGGTGCACCAGGAACACATTTTTATGCTATTTCATATCAGATATGAATACCATATTGAATACCATATTGAATACCATATTGAATACTATATTGAATACTATATTGAATACTATATTGAATACTATATTGAATACTAATAGTATTATACTATGTATTGTCCAAAAACCTGATATTTTCAATTCATCTTTCTGAAAGGCTTCGTGATTGGCTTCTGCATAATTTGCTTTTCCGTCAATTTTCTTGCGGTTCGTGACTTTTTTCTTGTTCTTCTGATTTGATTTGATCATACTATCAACATAATTATCTCATGAAAGTATTTTTAGCTGTTGATGACAGCCGAAAATCTCAATCGAAATGTCTTCAAAATTAAAAATGTGCATAACACAATTTGTAAATACATTTTTATAATCACTAACAAAACATTTGTTCCTGGCTTAAAGTAGATGACGATTATGTAAAAACGATATTTTCAGCTCAAATATGAGTAATTCTACATATTTCAGGACCCAATGGTTGAAAATATGGAATTATTTCACATCCAATTCGGGTAGACCTTCAAAAAAAATCCCCGAGTTTGAACGGTAAAAAATATACTTTTTAATTCAATGAACCAGGTTGAACCTACGCATACCAAGTTGGGTTTGTTTCTTCATTCAATTTCGTCGAGGATGGTAAAAAGCCGACTTCATTTTTAATCGCACATCTGAAAACTTGTGTGACACTAGTTGTGTCAATGGCAAAATGTAAAAAAGTGAAAAATGTTAAAAAAAAATTTAATGCAAAAATTGATCATGCAATTATTTCCGAATGCATATAAATAGGCTGACACTGTATCAAATGAAATTCTTGATCAGATGATGTCAGATTTTTAAAAACAAACTTATCCGCGAAAATTAGGATGCCAATTACAGCTCTTTACATTTTATGCTTTTCACATTTTCCCTTAACCCTAAAAACTTACGTTTTATGAATGAAAAGTTAATGTGTCAAAGGAACATTTAAAAATGAGAAATTATTATTTTTCGCCCCTTCTTTCTTCGAAAAACGCAATTTTAAATAGTAGGAAATCAAAAAATATTGATGAGGACCGCGAAAATTTCTCCAAAACAATAATCATTAACTTTAATCTGAGAGTTTGGTTTTGATGTAAAAATTTAACAGTAAAATGTTAAAATAACCGAAATTACCATAACATCGTTTATTTGAACTTTCAAGAAGAATTTCATTTTCTTTCTTAATCTTATGATCTTAGATAGTGTGGCCATCAATTTCTTATAGTTCAAAAATTGCTAGAAATTGTTAGTTTAATCTAACATTGTACATGAGAATTGCGGTAGACAAGGCATGTTCTGCAAAATTTTATGTCGATAGTTTTGTCTTGAAGCCACTAGAATTTGCACTAGACTTCGTAGTAGACTTAATGGATGTCGGACAAGGTTTCGTTACCCACGTGATGTCAAAATGATGATTCTTCACTCATTTAATTACTGTAAGTATGTAATCACACGCTGTATCAATGTGATGGCATTTTATGCCGTTTTTTAGGGCTATTGCTCACTTTCAACAGGGTCTTAAATTTTGACTATGACTCATAGATAGGGTCAGTAACGGGCGTAAAATCGTTTTCTCGACCTATTAGTTAATTGAAGATTTGTGATCGGTGACTTGTGCAGAATTTTAAGAATAATTTTTCGAAATTAGAAAAACAAATTTCGAGTATTTTTATTTAATATAAATTAAAAAAAAAATTGTTTTCTATAGTTGATGGCTTTTGTGACGCGAACCTTGTTTTAACAGCAAGCATGAAAACAAAAATCAATCTTTAAAGCTCCTTCCAAAGACCTAAGGGTAGTTTTTTCATACTCAAATTGTGACCACGAGGTGCCTCCAAAAAATTTCTCATGGTCGGAATATTTTTTTTGATAAAGTCAAACCCTTTAAGTCAAAGAATCTGTGCTGAGAAGTTAAGTTTTGCAGATAAATCTCCTAGTACTGACTCTAGTAGAGTCACTCTACTCATAAGTTATGAAAATTATGAATCGCCTGTTTTTGGGCAATTGTCCAAGAACAACTAACACAATGTCGAAGATTTTTCTTTTAATAAATTTCATCTCTGATGAATCATCAGTGATGGTCCGAAAAACGCAACTTTTCGGAAGTTCGTAATTCTCCGAAATTTCAATTTTCATCAGACAACAATGAGAGTCAATTCAAATTCATGTAAAATCAGTCACGTCACCTAAAATGTCAGTAATAACGATCATAAGTGTCATTTTCAAATACAGTTATTTGCTATGCCAAATAAAATTATGCAGGATTAAAACAATGTTACATTTTTGACCGATATAGGTTTTGCTATTGTTTCTTGGGTTTTGTCAATGCAAATTGAGCGAAATCTCACATTTTAAAAAGTTCGCAATGAAAAATATCGAAAAACAAATTTTTGGAATTTATTCATTAAATAGTACCTTTCAATTTATATTTTCTGCAACGGAAGTCTTATGAATAAAAGCAATTTATCAACCAAAAAAAACTTGCGAAAATTTCCGACAAAAGTTAATTTGTCTGCAATACCATCAACTTAAATGCTTCGTCTTTTATGACGCACAAATGTCGTAGTTTTTGGTTTTTTTGGCTTTATTCGATTACAAAATTTACGGGCGTGACATTTTTGCGTGAAAATCTTTTGTCCTTGCGAGCCCTCTGAAAATTGTACACCGACTAACTGAAATCATTAATAATACATGTATATCAGAAACATATCGAATGTCTTTAGGGTGGACGCGATTAAGGGGGTAGCAGCGATGTGGCAGACTGGCGTCAATTTAACTTACGAAAATAATTAGTTGGTTTATTTTTTTGTGCTTATTATCGTTAGCTGAACCACAATAAATGTGTATCAGCTCATTAAAATCATTTTTTATCTATTTAAGGAACGATTTGAGTTCAAACTTTTATTTTATAATTCGTAAAATTTTCGAAAAAATTCAAAGCATTATGAAAATTTTAAGCATTTTTTGTCCAAAATTTTTTCTAATTAATTTATGAAATCTGTGAATAAAAACGGAAAAAATAGCCACTTTCACTTTTTTCATGCATGTTTACATATTTTCTGACTGCTGTTTGAAAAATCATGAAATGTTTTTTTGTCATTTTGTTGTCGACTCTTTAGAAATATTATNAGGGTCAAAATACAGTTTTTTGGTGATACTGAGAGCAAATTCAATAATTTAGAAAAAAACTCACCTTGGTGTTTTGCTCACGTTCTGTCCGGTTAATTTGAGCCATAAATCATTGTTGTACCCTCAAAACTCAGGGAGGAGATACATTTTGAAAAAATAATTCCGTTATTTTTGTAAGCACGTTTCTGATTGGACGAGCCATTCGTCACTTTTGATTTATTTTTAGGATGCAAGATTTTTGTTCAAATATATCAGAGAGAGGTAATGTTTGGTCCGACGATTTGTACTTTTGCTTCAATTGCTCATTGAAAACCCCATTTTTGCCTTAAAATGCGACGACCACTCCCTTAAACAGCATGGTCACGCATGACCATATGATTTTGTGGGTCCAGAAGTAGTTTGCTAATCTGGGAATTAAATGAATTTTGTATTCAAAATAATTTACATATAACCCTTGTGAGCATATAAAAAAAAAGTTCCGCCAAGGCATCAGTTCCGATATATCGGCTCAACTTTGGACGCTGTTTACAGGAAGCTCAAGGCAGTTTGAATTTAAATTTTTTGCATAAGAGAGTTGAAAGGTTATATTTTTGCATCCAAAATTTAAAATTCTCGAATTTGTATTTTTAGGTCTAGAGAATATAGTTTGAAAAGCAAGGTACAGCATATCACGTAATACTAGCACACAGTTGTCTTCACAAATTATATTTTTTCGGGAATTGACGCACAAAGATCTGAGCTTCGTCCTTTTTTGGTCTTATTAGATTTATGTGTTATTTATCAAAAGTTATTTATAAATAAGTCCAAAATTTAGTTGAAAAAAGCACGATTATTTATAAAAAATAGTTATTTTTCCCAATAAAAGCACAAAATAACACTTTTATTATAACTTTCGGGAATATACAGTAATCAAGTAACTCTGTGTCAATTTTTGATCGATTGAATTAATTTTTGTAAGGAATAAATTTTTTAGTGGAAAATTTCAAATAAAGATCTTGAAATTTCTCTTCCGAAGAAAAATATCTGTCCCTAGATATCAATAAATTTTCAGGGTCATGCATGCAGAAAAAACTTTCCTAAAAACTGGCTAATCTCACATTTTTGTTTGATGTCTACTTCCAAAATAAGTTTTCGGAAGTAAAACAAAGGCAAAGTTTTTTTTAAATTCACCCCCCCAGTAATATTAGAAGCGGATATCAAAAAAAAATCAATCATTTTTTTGGAACCGCAGCAAAATTCTTGAAGGGGGTAGCAGCGATGTGGCAGATTGATAAATTTTTTCGGAGTGATTTTTGAAAGAAAAAAAAATGTGAAAAATTTTTATTTAATTTTTATCAACAATAAAAGTGTTTATTCTTGCAAACGTTTATATTTTTAATTTCTCAACATACTTAAGTATCTGTAAAAATATCCAAAACCACTTTTCATTTCAACTCCATTTCCAACTTGACCCGATGTTGGATTTTTTTTAAAGGCGATATTTATAAACTTCAGACATTTTCGGGTGTAATGCACTGATTAGTGGGAGAATCATTATCCACATGAAAAAATTTCTTTTATATGAAAGTTTTTTTTCCGTGAAAAATAGAGAAAAACAGCTTTTTAGGAAAAAAAATTGACCTTCAATTGAGTTTAAATTTGAAAAAAATGTCCTGATTTTCAAAAGTAGAGTAGCCTATTACACCCGCAATTTTATATAGATTTTTTGAAAAAAATAAATTTTCAATAAATTGCGTGCCAAATGGCACAAACCGGTATCACAAGCAAGTGTTGTAAATTTCATCAGGAGTGCAGAAACGATATTCAATTGACCCTTCCATCGGTTGAAATACGGAAATCTAATAGATACCAAACAATAACACAACTGATTCGGCATGATTTTTCAAGGAGAATTAAAAAAACAACTAATTAAATTTTTGGACTTGATTTGCGGAAATTTTCATATATTTTCTAAAGAGTCGACAACAAAATGACAAAAAAACATTTCATGATTTTTCAACAGCAGTCCGAAAATATGTAGACATGCATGAAAAAGTTAATAGTGCTATTTTTTTGTTTTTTATTCACAGATTTCATAAATTAATCAGAAAAATTTTGGACGAAAAATGCTTAAAATTTCTAATGCTTTGAATTTTTCGAAAATTTTACGAATTATAAATAAAAGTTTGAACTCAAATCGTTCCTTAAATAGATAAAAATGATTTTAATGAGCTGATACACATCATTATTGTGGTTCAGCTAACGATAATAAGCACAAAAAATAACCAACTAATTATTTTCGTAAGTTAAATTGACGCCAAAGGTTCTTCCCCCTCCATCGCTGCTACCCCCTTAAAGCAATATAAAAAAACAATTTTAAGAATTTCATAAGCAGATTTTTCGTGTTTTCATGAGAAAATACAGTATTTGACAGCATAACAAATGTTAACAAATTGGGCAATATATACGCCCAAAGTGGACAGTAATGTTCGCAACAAAGTGCGATCAGTGATATGCGGTATGAACCTTATAATACCGTACTTTTCCCAGAAATTTAATTTACATGAAATGGATTTTTAAGGGGTCGGTTTTTGCTAGAAGTAAATTGACTTAGATAAAGAATGCAATTTAATCTACATGGTTTTTCACACACCTTTAAGTTTGTTGGTTTAGGTAAAACAATTTTGCTTGTATAAGTTTAATAACGTTTGTCAAGAATTTGGCTGGTCAGATTTCATCACGTTTTCGTAGTTTAATTTCAACCATGATTCATGGTTATACCGGGGCAATAACTATCTTTTAAACTAATGAGTGAATGAACGATTGAAAGCAAATGTTAAACGTAGAATTTGAAGAGTACATTTTTGAAAATACAAAAATTTGAAAATGTTTTCTAGCGTGAAATGGCATTAAAAAGTATAAAATATTGATAACAGTAGCTTCTTTATCTCGCTCAAGGTTTTTACGGTGTTTAAAGGAAAATTCTGTCTCGAATAATGCAAAAAAAAATTTCAAGCAGCCTTAGGCAGCTTGGATTTTGTCGGATTATCAGCCCTTCCGCCTACACATTTTCATCAAAATCGACCGAATTTTTTTTTCAAAATTTCAAAAAAAACTTTTCAAATGTTATTTCAAATTAAGATTTATCTTTTAAAACCTGCTTTTTTCAATCACAAGATAAAATAACTGACAAATATATACCATTTGAGTGCGTCACAAAACAGGTTTCCAAAAGGGATGCATCCCCCTCCGATTTTCCATCTCTATTAAGCTGTTATCGGTCTTTTTCGATGCTGAAAAACCGATAACAGCCTAATCCCTATCCCCTTTTTATCCCTCTTAAAAAGTATAAAAGGGGATGGGATGAGGGGGATAGAGAAACATCTCCTACGGGATGGGATGCATCCCTTCTCTTTTATACCTTTCAATCCCTCAAAAAAAAATTTGGAGATTTGAATTAATTGAAAACAAATAGTTGAAATCGTACCTTATGTTAAAATTTGTAGATACAAGCAAATTTCATGATACGGGACGAATTCGTCGATAAAAATTTTTGAATTACGAACGTAAGTCGTAGGCCTGAACGAAATTAATATTGGTAGACACTGAAAAGAATGTGGCATACGGGTGAAATTGAACATACAGGCTAAATAAACTTGCCACGAACGTCGAAGTTGATGGCTCAATTTCATTTTGATCAGAAAAAATTCGTAGATAAGCACAAAATGCGTAAATAGATACGTTATTAAAAGGGCTGGTTCTCTCCCTGAAAATTTTCAGTCTTTTATATTTTTTTTCTGCGAAAAAACCTTTTAACCCCCTCACACCTTTTGACTATCTAAAAATTTCGGGAGCCCAAACGGCGCAGAAATCACATCGTCACAGACCAACAATTCAAATATGGCATAGAGTTTGCAATTTTATCTCCAAAAATATTGTTGAAAATTTTATACGATGAGCCGAGAATAATAATCATTTTGAAACACAGATGCGCAAGTTCTGGAAGATCGTCGGCAGATGAGTGTAAAAAGACAGTTGTTATTCTGAATGCAAAATATACATAACATCTTTAAATAATTTTATTCTAAATATTATCAATATTATTAATGTAGTTTCGATCCACATTTATCTTGAAATTGCAATCCATGAATTGTGGTTAAAACTTGGCGAAATAAAGTCAAACAAATGAAACATGCTGCAGAAACAGAATAATCTATAGAATAAAAATTTGCGTAGATTGTGCAAACAGTACGAGTTGAAAACACGTTCTGCGTATTCTGCGTACATGTTCAATTTCTCTTATTCACTACGAAAAACATTTTTACGGCTTTGTAAATTTTTGGAAATTGCAGTTTAGATGGTCAAAATTGTTTGCAAGACG
The DNA here is from genome assembly GCA_004367855.1 of Oikopleura vanhoeffeni. Classification (NCBI taxonomy): domain Eukaryota; kingdom Metazoa; phylum Chordata; class Appendicularia; order Copelata; family Oikopleuridae; genus Oikopleura; species Oikopleura vanhoeffeni. The sequence continues at coordinate 24,103 of SCLH01063233.1, forward strand.
AAGAAACATTATTTTGATCTTAACTTCCTAGAAATATGTTTTATACTGTTTGTGACATATANGCTACATATGATATATCCTTTATTCACACTTTTTATTCACATAGGGGATATGATATGTAACATATCCGATACGATTAAATTTTACTTTTGCTTGGAAAGAACAATTTCAAAATTTTTGAAGTTGCGCAGTGCTTCGGAGTCCAAAGTTCGGATCACACGAATCGTGTGACACGATGTGCTGATTCGTATCTCAAAAACTGTTCTCCTAATTTTCACGGTAAAATAACGGGTAATATAGTTTTTCGGCTATATTAATTCAATATCGACTTTTCTAGAGTTGTATTCATTTTGGGACAACATTAGCGGTATCGCTCAGAAATATCATCTTACGTATATTAAAAAATCATCTTAAAAATCTCTTAAAAAATCATCTTACGTGTATTAAAGAATTATTTCAAAAAATTATTATTTTTCAGAAAAATACCTCAAAGTTGGCGAAATGCAAGTGAGATACTCCTTTATCACTTTTTGGTTAGAATGCGTACCACCAACGTTAAAAATCACCCGTTAAAAGAAGTAGTGGCTACGCATTCTAACCAAAAAGTGATAAAGGGATATATAATCATTAAATTTATGGTACAAAAGAGAATGCATGAAAATTTTTGTTTGATGATCTTATCGAAATTTTATGGTTTTTATTGAACCGGAAGCTCAATCTCATAAAAATTCTAGAATTCTAGAAATGTCCAAAAACTTTTAATTTTCTGTGCCGAAAAACTATGAAGCCGAAATACTATCTTACCAAAAGAACGTCGTGAACAGAATTCAAACCTGCACGGGGAGATCTCAAGACAATTTTAATGTCTCGCCTTAACCACTCGGCCATCACGGCTCGAACGGCCATTCACATGAGCACAATCTCGAACATGCAATTTTCATCATATTGAGATCAATTTTAGTGCCAATCTTACCAAAGGCTACGCTGAAAGGACCAAAAACAGGTTTGTGAAATAAAATACTTACTACTTCTGGTTTTACAGCTTTGAAACCGTTATAACTACCCAGTTTAAGTTTTCCAAGTGTGGCTGAAATTAAGGCAAATTTCAGCAAGTGACTTTACAGCTGCTGAATTCATTTTAATATAGAAAAGTGCATTTTTGATAAGTGCTGATTGAGAGGGTAACAAGCCGTGATGGCCGAGTGATTAAGAGGGTGATTAAGGGGGTTGTCATGTCTGATTTGCAATTTTGCAGAGCTATTTCAGGAAAATCTGAATCTTGAGCAATTTTGTAGATCTATCCCTTAATCCTGCGAAAAGTGACATTACAAATTATTTTTGACCATTCAATACCAATAGGGTACAGTATGCGATACAAGGTGACATTTTCAAACTGCAAATCTATCTCTTCCCAGACGGTATATCAAATTCAGCTGAAATTTTCACAAATAACGTAACGGTAGTATGTCAAACTTTAATCAATATCTTTTTTTCGATTCTGTGCCTGAACAATTCTGGAACGCCAAATAACCGACGATTTTTCACAATTTCAGACTTCAAAATCTATCTCTTAAAAATCTATCTCCTCCGAGGATATATTTGCAAAATGGCTCAAATGTTCATCAAGTACTCCTCAGAACATATGATATGTTACATATATGTAAAAGATGAAAAAATTTTTGCCTTAAATTTCTGAACTTCTTAAATTTCTGCACAAAAATTAAAAATTCTAGTATTTTGTAGTTTATTGTTGGACTTGAAACTTTTATAAAAAATTTTATATCTTTGATAATGAGAATAAATCGAAACGTTAGATAAATATATTTATGTTTTTGAATAATGTAAAAGATGATCACAAGATTTTTTGCAATTGACAGCTAAAACTCGAAATATGATTTTTTGGTCATTTTCGAAAAAATTTCCGAAAAAAATTGCTTCGATTTTTCCGAAAGTAGGCTTGAAAGAAAGCCAGTAAAACACTGATTAGAAAAATGGCTTACGTCTAGTCGATATTTTTAAGTTTGAGTAGTCAAATTTGAGCAAACTTTATTTTTTAACTTCATCTTTTGAAGAATACTTAGAAAAAAATCGAAAAAATGCGAAAATTTCAAGAAAATTTTTTGATGATTTGGTTCTTAGTACACTTATTTATTACTCCTTATCAATTTGGAGCATTTTTATGCCTCTAAGGCCTTTATTAAATCAGACATGACCAGCCTCTTAAGGGGGTACTGGTCGCTGGAATTACTATTTCTTGGAGAGAAATCAGCCTAACCGAGAAACTATGGGACAATTAAGATTAGCCATGTTGTAGATCTACCCTTATCTTGTCAAAAAATTAGTCAATAACTTTTTTTTCGATACCACTCTAGATACGTGACCGGTACAAGGTGTCCCTCGACCAAATTTCAAAATCTATCTCCTCCTATGGTTTATTTAGAAAGCAGCTCAAAATATAACATATCCGGTATGACTTATAAACTTAGGTCCTCTAAAGCGGTTTTTTAAAAATCATTTCAGTTTTTCCAAAAATCGCAGAAAAACTACCGATTTTTTGCGATTTTCAGCATTTTTTTTCACCAAAAATCTATCTCCTCCTAGGTTATATTTTGGAACCCACTAAAATTCCAGCAAACACTAGCACAAAACAAATAGAAACTCCTCTAAAAGCGTTTTTTTCAAATTTCGATCCCAAACTGAAAATATAAATTTTTGAAGGTCAATTGAAAAAATTTCCGAAAAAAAATGTGCTTCGATTTTTTCGAAAGTAGTATCAAAAGAAAGTCACAAAAACACTGATCAGAAAGTCGGTTAATGTCAAGGTGAAATTTTCAAGTTTTAGTCGTTAAATTGAAGCAAACATTATTTTTGAACTTCATTTTGAAAAAAGTACTCAGAAAAAAATCGAAAAAACACGAAAATTTCGAAAAATTTATTTTGATAATTTGGTCGGTAGTTCACTTGGTTATCATCTCAAATCAATTTGGACCATTTTCAAAGCCCCAAATGCCTCATAAAACCAGCGACCAGTACCCCATTTAGGGGGTGGTCAACGCAAATCTGGACAAAAATGTGTGATTAGGTTATTTTTCCTAGAACTTTCGAAACTGCATATTTTCTGCATTTTAAATCAATAAGTGGTATTTTGAGGGTCTTTATCACCCTCGAAAGTACTATTCTAGAAAATAGTCTTTTTTTGGAAATTTGATTTTGAGTTTTGAGGCTTAATTTTCATCGCACAAATACTATATAAAAATTGAATTTTCTGAAGCTGCATTGAATTTTGACGTCCGATAGGTTATGAAAATTAAATTGTGAATACAAATTTAGAAGTTGTTTTTTCCGACTGAAATTAATTTTTACATGAGACTTCGACCTCTTTGGAAGAGAACAAAGAGGTTTAATCAAAATTCTGTGAGATCAGTGGTATGAACGAGTGTTTGGCGTTTGCAATGATATTAATCAAAAAAAGGAATTTTTAAAATTAAGTGCTCAGTTAGGTTATGTAAACTCATGGTTTTCAGGCCAAAATAACCGTTTTTTCTAGATTTCAAGCGCCATGAATTTTTTTTTGAAAATTTTGTGAGATCAGTGATGTTGATAATATAATTTCTGTCATTTAAAAAATAAAATCAAGTCCATACCTCTTTAACTCCGGGCTCAGTTAATTTTAACCTATAAGAGGCTATTCTACAGTATATTCATTTCGGCGTTTTTGTTTTATTTTGGTGATGCATTTCAGATAACACTTATCGTCAATTAAATTCAGTCGGTATATGAGCTACGTCTTTTACACGTATTGTTTATCTTCTTGGCCCTAAGATAATATAAACACCACAAAATGAGCACTTATTAGTTTAACTTCATATTCACATAAAATACGATTAATTATAAAATTTAACCCCTTAAAATTCGATAATATACACGTTTTCAAACCACAAGCCAGAAGTATTTGAAAAACTGAATTAAGGGTATTTTGCTAACGATTTAATCAAATCAGAAAAACGTCCGAAGCAGGGGCGACACAATCAGATCAGATTTCGGATCCGATAAATTCTTCTTGTGAGTCTACCGATCGGATCCTTTTTTATTACGAGTCTACCAAAAATTTTTCAACTGTGCCGATTCTTGGTCAGAACATTTTTGAAAATAAGTAGGTCAAAATCGGATAGAATCATTCTGCCTGCATTCACATTTTGCAGGAACGCTTTGTTTAGCAAGTTCTTTCATTCACTTTAAATCTGTAGTTTTTTGAAACAAAGTAATCATGCATAAAATTACGATTGAAAAAATAGACTTTTTCTTCAGATATCTGTTAAAATTTAATTGAAAATCAAAACCTGGGTTAATTAATGTTTGAAAAATAAAGACTTCAGAAAAACATGTGCTTTCGTCGATATTTTATGAAAAAAATTTCGAACTCGTAATCGTCTGATTTGAGAGTTATAACTACTACGTAGAAAAACTGCTTGCATAATTATTAAATTTTACATATGTAACCCTTAAAATTACTAAACACGGAAGTTTCGCAAAGTTATGTTTGGACATTTTTGTCGAACATTTGCCAACGTCATTTTTTTCAGAAATAAAGTTTATACTTTCAATAGTAGTCTTCCAAGTAAACTTTACCATGTTTGTCGAACATTCGAAAACGTCATTTTCATAAATTCAGTTTAAACAATTAATGATAGTTTATCATTCTTAACTTTTAACTTAAACCTCATACAGGGGGATGCCTTATATCCCCAATCCGGCTTGGAAAAGGGAACGTTCCCCATGCTTTTTTGTTCTCCTTTTCTCTTCCCCTAGCTAT
>SCLH01063234.1:0-10024 GCA_004367855.1 Oikopleura vanhoeffeni
TTGCACAATGACTTAAGATCATTTACCGTCAAAATGTCCAGTCTGCATTTGTCTAACCGTACGAAGCCTCTGAAATCCCAAAAATCACTAACACTACCGGAAAATAAAACAAGCTCGGAACTGGCACATACGATCATTTTGAAATTTTGGGTCAGCAACAAAACAGCATGACACTGCAGAGCTGTTTTTTCGATTTTCGGTTTTTAGCGGGCATTCACCAAAAATTATCGGGTTTTTCGGCTCTGCAGTGACACGTGGCTTGAAAAGTTGTACAATGGTATAATGGCTCAAAATTCCAAAATGATCATATATATGTATTCCAGATCTGATCTCACCGAAATAAAATGCCCTTCTAAAAAAATTGAACCACATTTATTTTTTAATTTTGAGTCTAACCAGCTCCATATAGGATATCCATAAGGATGCCATCATACAAAATTTTTTTGCTTTAAGGGGGTACCTGTCGGAGTAAGAGGTGATTACAAAATTGATTTGCAGTAAAACTGTTTGTCATAGCAACTTGAAAATAGTGTCATTAGAAGCGCCAAAACCTCGACTGTTGATTTTAGGCTCCTGTGTTATCTCAAGTACTTCCAGCTAACCAGTAAACTTATTACAAAACCGGAAAATTCAAAATTAAAACAAAAATCAGCGCCGTCATTATACATGCAAAGAATGAAATTTCATGAAAAATTTTTGACGCTATATGTGGTCATTTTTTTTGTGATGGATTTAAAAAGAAAATTCACAAACTCTAGAAATCGTCAAAAAACCTGTTAATTTCTAGGTGTCGGTCACCAAATTTCAGCGCCGTCAATTTATTACGAATTTATTTTTCCTATACGTATTTTATAGAATACATTTCAGAGATTATTTTAATTGTGTCAGATTTTTAATAGCGACCCTTAGTTTTTAGAGGCGCTCAAAGTTTGAAGTTGGGTTAAAAATCGAAAATTTTGGGAAACTTTGCTGAATTTGGTTTTTGGAATTTTTTCTAATTGCATTTTTCGAGGTTTTCAAGGACAATTCAAAAACAGGTTCTCATATAAACCATAAATTGTTATTGAGACATTTTTTTATTTCGCCCACTTATTTTCAAATTGCAAAAAAAAAGTGCTTTCTTGGAAAGATACAGCTTCGAAATCACCACCAATCGACTTGAAATTATCTGAATTACCAAAGTTGCGTATATAAACAATTTTTGGGCAATTCCAAAATGGTTTCCAAAAATGTCGACGGGTCCCCCCTTAAAAACAATAGAAAAAAAATTATACAAACCCAGGCACCGTAATGGATATATAATGATAGTGTAATCGCGAAATTGCCACACCAGAAATTGTCCAAATTTTCGGTTGCAATTTAGGACATATAAAATTTGACCAATATTGTAATATCACTCCGAGGCAGGAGCTATTCTTTACAAATGGAGTTTTTGGCCATTCAAACAATCGAAAAGATATACAATCGAATATAATTTTATTAAAATTTCAGACATATCGGTTACAACCATGTGTTTACTTTTGCAGATAAAAGATAATCTTTTAATTTATCTTTAGCTCCATTAAATCGTAAATATCTTCTATATTCTTCGCTCCGAACATTTGTATACATTCGGACATTTACGTTCTTTTTATCTTTTGCTGGTATAAGGTCTCCAATGGTGTTGAATATACGATTTCGAAAAATGAAATCATTAGTCTAAAAACATATAAAATCCAAATTTCAGTTAGTGACCTAGATAGTTACTCCGATGTTTTTTCAAAAATAAGTTAGGGTATAAAATGAAACAAGAGAAAATTCGAATTCAAAAAATTCGCCTTAATCAATTACGGGCCCACACAAACAAATTAGCCACTTTTTTAGCCAAAATTTTGAAGTAATTCGTCTTTTGAAAACGACTCATCCGATTTAGTTCTTATATAGCTCAAACTGAGCACAAATATTTACTGAATGATAAAATAAAATTGGGAACGAGTCGGACCATTTTTAGATTTTTTTTCTGAGATCACTGAAATTGTATAATTATCCGTTTTTGTTAAAAAATTGGAAACAATGGTCTGATTCGGACCAATTTATTTTTCTCTAAATATTTGTGCTCAGTTTGAGCTACAAGTATCTAAGAACTCACGCAGATTAGTCGTTTTCGAAAGCCGAATTATATAAAAATTTTGACTAAAAAAGTGGCTAATTTGTTCGTTGTTTGTATCGAATATTGGAATTTAAAAATTACAAATTCTGAGAATGAGTCGGCGCTCAAACCGAAAACTTCTGATGAAAGTGTTTTCCCTAAAGTTGAAGTACTGAGTGGCCACCTGTAATACGATTGTCCTTATTTTTTTTAATTTAAAACAGATCGTGTGAAATATTAAAATTTAAACCACACACAGTCAAGCAAACTTTTACTAAATGCCTGTGATAGGTCAAAATTTGTACCCTTCAGAGATGAACTCACCTCGATAATCCACCGCTCAGGCTTTGTTTTAGAATTGCATATAACATTACAGTTTTCGTATTCGATTGACGATATTTTTTCTTTTAAATCAGTTTTTGGGAAAATAAGCTTCAATAAAGTGCAAATAGAGGGATATGACAAAATCATCTAAATAATCTTTTATAAACCGATTTAAAATGGGCCATTTTGTCGGGTCGATAGTTAACTGTATAAAACGTAAATGTATATAACGTACCCTAAATCTGAAGTACTCGCTCGGGATGGTTTCCCAACCTACGCAAACTATTTTGTATTTACGAGCAGCCAATCACAGGCGCGGATTCAAAATCGTATTTTTTGTTGTGCTAAGTTAGTTTTTTGAGGTAAAACCGTAGTAGCTACCAGAGCACAATTTTTGTATAAACATCGGGGTAACTTTGTCAGACGAAACTTTTGGCAATATTTGTTTTGACACCCGACACCATTTGGTGGAGTAAAGAGCACTTTTTACCTCTAAAATAGCCCAATTACCGATTTTTGTTGACTCCTGTAAACCGGTAGAGCTCGAAACCGAAAAAAAATCAGCAGTTATTATTTTGTCAGCTATTCAATGCAAAAAAACGTTTCTCCATACCTACTGCGGTTTTTGCTCGACACGGGGGCACCTAAAAAAAAGCTACCTAAATAATACTTTTAAAAATTCAACATCATGAAAACCAGAGTTTGGTAAATTTTCAAAATCTTTATCAAATTTATATTTTGATTGGTTGATGCAATAAATCAAATTTTTAAGAATTCAGTCTTAATTATTTGATCTGACAAAACATTTGGAATTGCATGCTCTAGCCTGTTCAAATTAAAAACTCAAATTTATACTTTTTACTATCGACCCCATTTTGTGGCTAAAAATTTATTACTTTTTCTGGTTCATTTATATCGATGACGATAGCTCTTGGTCTATCTACTGGTGGTTTACTAAATTGTCTACATGGAAAATGTTCTTCTATCTCATCCAAATTAAATTGTTTGTCGGAAATCTTTTTTACTTTTTGTGTAGCATTAAACTGTGGTGTTGAACCACGGCGTCCTGTTGGTGCTCTAAATCACGGATTTAAATTTGATTTTCAATTTTTGGTCAACTTTCCCCAAAACTCCATCAATTAAAAAAAACTGATGTTGCAAAAATATAGCTTCAATAAACCAACCGAATTCAATGCAAAAATACAATATATGGAAAATGATCCCTACTGCGTCTTTACACCAGTAGGTAAGTGACCAATGAAATAGCGGGATTCTTGAATTAAGTCGACAATCGAGCATTCTGATTGGACACTGGCTCAAAGTTACGCCTACTGGTGTAAAAGACGCAGTAGGGATCATTTTCGATATAAGCAAAAAATCTAACATTTTCAAAATCTGTATTTTACGTGTACTGATTTCTTCGTACGCACTTTTCTTGGTGAAGGATATGCATTTTGAAAAGGCTACCAAAAGCGTATAATCTCAAAAGTTGTCTTGTTACAAGCAAATCTTCAAATTATCTAAAACCTTACCTGGGCGATTTTTGCTCGGACATTTTTGATTTTGAAATTAAAAATGCGAAAATTTATTAAAAACTAAGAAATATTGTTCTTGGTAATCTAGAAATATTATCGAATAGAATTTTAACGGCGCTTGATTTTGCGGTGATTTGAATAATTGTTCAAAGTTTATTTTCAATTTGATTTGTAGGCGTTTATTTTTCAGCGCAAAAAGATGGTAGCAATCGAATCGAATGCTCTTGAAAACGGTTCATCTAATTCAAGAATGTTTTTTTCCATCAAACTGTTTTGTTCTTTTCAAAACAAAATTCCAATTTGTAAATGCCTAAATTTAATATAAAGTTGTATAAATTTTGGCTTTCAAAAATTCTGCTGTGCAAGTTCTTCAAAAAGACAATCCTGAAAACAAATTCAAATTTTGTTTTGTAAAAAACAAAACAATTTGATGGAGAAAAACTTTCTTGTATTTAATGAACCGTTTTCAAGAATATTGGATTCGATTGCTACCACTTTTTTGTTGCGCTGAAAAATAAAACCAACAAATCAAACTAGCGAGCGTTTCTTGTAACCAACACAAAACGCAACTAATATATCAGTTACTACGCAATATGATGAATCTTTGATTAGTATTGTACAAAAAATGATAGAATAAAATCTAGAATCGGATAAACCTTTTTCACGAAAAAACCGTGTATATGCGGTTATTCGAAAAACAATCATGTCGAAAAAAGTATAACTGCCACCGCCAAAAAACGTGGCCTGTTGCCCCCCCCCAAAAAATGTATGAATTTTTAAATAAAAATGTATTAAGGATATGTCAATGATCCTATCTTGTGGTGCAGACTCTCAAATTGTATGCTGGGAAGACGTAACTGAAGAATTAAAAGACGAAGAAAACTCAAAATTAATAGAAGAAGCAAAAAATATTCAAACAATGAATAATATGATTGAAAAGAAGCAGTATGGAAAAGCATTAACTCTCGCGCTCCGACTGGGCAAACCACGTGCCGCGATGAATGCGTTACAGAGTATGAGTAAAGAAGTTCAGGAGGAAACAATAGCCGGCCTTAAAACCGTTCACAAGTTAAAATTATTGGAATTTTGTGCCAACTGGAATAGAAATTCGAAATCTGCGTTTGTAGCTCAAACGACATTAAAAATAATCCTGACTTCCTTACCTCTCGAAGATCTATTGAATGATTTTAGTATAAGAAAACAACTTGAGACGTTACTGCCTTTTACTGACAGATACAGACGGAAAATTGATAACTTGCGAATTCAATCGCGATTTGCTAATTTTGCTATTTCGGCGGTGAAAGTAGCGCCGGATTATATTGAAAATAATATGGAAGAATAAACCATCGAACGTTATTTCATATTCTATCTTTTTTATTCGTGCCTTACCGAAACTAGAGTCAGGCTTGTAAAAGGGACAGGGATAAATGGGGATGGAATTTGTACCTAGGTATGGGAAGGGATAGAAGTCCTGGGGATGGCCATCCCCATTTAATCCCTATTTATCCCCAATTTTCAGAAAATTTAAAAGTAAACTCAAAATAAGATAAACTCACTGGTACTGCAAAATCGGCCAGGGATGCATCCCTTTACAAGCCTGACTAGAGTGATCAAAAAATTTAAAATTTTCTTGTAAAATTTCTATTTTTTGTTGCCTAACTATCTAGGGCCTAGGCGGTGTCTGTGATCATTTAATGATTAGACGGTAAAACGGCAAGAAACGTGATGATTTTTTTTGAAATTTAGAGTTAACTTATTTAAAATTAAAAAACCTTTTTTAAAGACGAAAATTTCGAAGTAAAATTATCTGAAAACATTAATTAGCCAGATAGTTTTTCTCAGATGTAAATACGATCTTTTTGAGCTTTTGGGTCTAAATATAACTTTCTAAGCTGTGCTGTCTAGCTGTAGAGCCGCCTTTTTCGTATTCCGTCTTTTTACCCATTATCGGAATCGTGTCCAAAAAATCAAGGAGACATAAAAATTATCCAAAATGCAATTTGACCTCATCAGGTCGACATATTTCTCGATTTACTGAAAATTATCGGTTTCTCCAATGGTATTTTGAAAACTATTTTCAACATAATTGATATTTTATGCCAGCTTGAATTTTTAACGACTCAAAAATGATTTTTGGTATTCCGACTTTTTTCGCACAAAAAATTCTCGTGTGATTTTTTAAGTGTTTTAAATTTTTTACATTTTTGTCATTTTACTATCCACACTCATTTAATATGTTTATTATGCATTATTACGATAGCATAATATAGCGACATATTGTAAATAGTAATTCTAATTCAGATTGTGAATGAAATCGGAAAATGAACGATTTACAAAATCAATTTAATTCTGCTGCTGAGCATGTAGCATTTCTAGCAAGCGAAAAGAAAACAAAACAATCAGATATATTAACCCTCTATGGTCTCTACAAGCAAAGTACTTGCCATGGAGATTTTGCCTCTACTGCAAAACCTGGATTTTTCGAATTTAAAAAAAAAGAAAAATATTGGGCTTGGGCTAGGTATAAAGATATGGAAAAAGAGGCGGCTCAAAAAGAATATGTAAAATTAGTAAGGGTTTTATCACCGGATTATGAGTACGACCCAAACGTGAAAAGTACAAATGCCATGACGAAAACAGTTAGCAGGATGGCTCAAGGAGATGATATGGATCAGTTGGAATCGTTCCTTGGGTTGGCAAGAGACGATAAAATGCAAGAATTACAAGATGAAATTATAAATAATCCAAATTTATTAAAACTGAGAGACGAAGAAAACAGAACTGCCATTCATTGGGCAGTTGATAGAGAACATTTGGGTAAGAAAACTCGTATTTTTTCGAAAAAAATATTTTACCAGGACCATTGGACGTCGAAGAAGGGTTACCGCATAGTTACCCAATTTCAACAATAATTTTCTCCTGTATTTTTTATTTTGAAATTTTCTTAAGAATTTCATTACAATCCCCCCCCCGCTCCTACATTTTCTGAAGTTATTATGTCATACAAATGCACCAAATCAATTGTTTATGTTTTTAACGTATAAAACAACCCAAATGACAACAAAAAATTTTTGAGTTTTTTCGATTTTTTTCTCAGTATTTTTCTCAAAATTAAATTGAACAAAAAGGGCTCCCCTTGAGTTTTTTTATTTGTTTGAGCTACCTTTGCAAAAATTTGACTAAATTTTGAAATTTAACCTAGGAGGAGATAGATTTTCCGATAAACAAAGTCCAAAACGGTGGTTTATCGCATATTCTAGAACAAATATAGCACTGATCGACAAAATGGCTCCCCTTGGGTTAGACCTACTAATTTTACAGGTTATGTTAAAATTTAGGTTTATTTAAAAATAAAACCTGAGAGGAGACAGATTTTCCGAATTGGCTTAAGCCTAAAGGTCTCTCTGTCTCGCTTATGTGTCTGGGAGTCTAAGCATACAAAAAAGTTTTGACACATTTCTGACGCAAGCTGAAGGCTAGTTCTACAAACTGGCTCATCTGAATTATATCTCGAGGCCCCTGTTTGTCTAATATTTTATCGAGAATATGTCAAATTAGGGACAGGAATACCCTTAAATTTTACAATTGCATAATTTTTTGAAAATAAATTGAAATATAAAAATATTTCAAAATCAAAAAATTACTGCCCGAAAACTGCTTTTTTGGTCTATTTACTATTACTATAGACATTTTTAAAAAAAATGTAACTTTTAAGGCAAATGTTGTGTGTTTTGAAAATTTCAATTGTCACCATCAAATCGTGCGTGTTCCATTTACTATAAATCAAGACTGTTGAGTCAATTCTTAAGACCATTAAAATCACCTTCATCCCCAGCTGATGGTCCCTATATATACGGTATATAATATAACAGTACCAGTCTCACAAAAATGAAATACCCTTCTATCGATCCCTATATTATTTTGGATCCACATAGCATATGCACTTTTGCGCGCCTCCACACCCATCGCTTAACTTACGCAAGCCAATCACAGGCGCGGATTCAAAAACGTGCTGCGGCAAACACATTAAGGCATCGTTATAATAATTGCACCATAATACTCCTTAATTTTTATATATATTTTTGCCATACTGTATGGGCCATACTCCAGTTTGATCCAACCAGTTGATTCTCGAAAAAAAATTCAACTCATCAGGTTATAATTTTAGATGATAAGTTATGTTACCATAATCCGTTATCCTAAAAATTTTAAGCCATTTAATGTATTTTTAAGATTTAACAAAAAGATTAATAGAACTTGGAATCGATGTTAATTCTATTGACAGTGATGGGTGTACTGTTCTCCATTACGCGGTCACCTCCGAAAATATAGAACTTATAAAAATAATTTTAAATTCTGAAATAGACATAAATATCAAAGATATTGACGGTTTAACTGCCCTTCAATTATCTGAAAATTCTTCCATAGAAAATCTTATCTCTAATTTTGGTTAACGACATATCGAATATTATACCGGTCGTGATATACGATCTTTTTCTGAGCTTTTTGTTTTGACAACATTTATGTCAACGTATAACAAATATCGGTAATGATAACTCCATTTTTTGTTAGATGAATAATTTGGAGAACTTTTTTTCTTCAATTTTTTTGGAATGAAACCGATAACAAAATTGAGAATAAAGTTAAAATTAGCTTTCTACCATGTCTGAGTGTCGAGATATAAGGTCCGTCAGGTACTCCCTTAAGATTTGCTTTCGTTACAAAGTTTATTAAAATCTTTATTTCTAGGGTTACGCACGGTAGAAGTTTCGACTTTTAAACGAAGGCTTTTAACTTTAAACCAAAACGAAGTTCTGAAGTAGAATTTAAAAACTAAGAAAATTATCAATTTTTTTTTTACGGGAGCATTTTGCGGGAATTTTATGTTTAAAATGCGAATTTGAACGAGTGCTCAACCGAGCTCAAATTTAAAATAATTCTCATCGTTAAATTTAGGACCGGAAAGAAAAACAAATAGTTTGTATCAGTTACCGCTAAAATATTTCTCGGGTTCAAAGTCAAAAATTGCAATTTTTTCGGTAATTTTTGGAAAAATCCGCCTACACAAATTTTCAACTTGATTTTTTTTTAAATATATTTAATTTTCGTTGCGAAAAAGTTCCCGCTAATGAAAGTTAACAATACTTTATCTTTGATATCAAAAACTTCAATTCAAATCAAAATAATAGAAATTTTAAAACAGCATAATTTGACCACCAGATGGCGAAAAAAATTCGTATTTTTCATGCTTTTACACCCCGTAATGTCATTGAATAATTTTTTTGATGTTTACTCTAAATTTTAGTTCTCCCATGTGCAACCCTATTTATTCCACACAGAAAATATTCGTATAAAAAGACAATAGCTCAGAAAAAGATCATGTGTCAGGTATAATCTTCGATTGTTTTCCTGTTAAATTATCATTATTCCGTAAAAAAATAAAACTCGCTTCAATAACTATTAAATCCTTTGCTCGCCTTTTTATTATGTAAGTATTCAGTGAGCAAAGGAAATACTGTGTAAGAAATCGGTAGGTTTTCTCACCTCAATCTTTACAAAATACTAAAAAATATGAGCCGATTTATTCCACTGGGTTCAGATATGATTCTGCTTAATTATTACTCAAAAAAGAGATTAAAACTGTATATGTATGAACAATTATTTATCTTGCATGAATACAGATCTATGAAAAACTGTGGTTCAACAAAAATTTCAATTTTTTGAATAAAAATACGTTTTTAAATATTCCATATGGAATATATTTTTGGCCTCCAATTTCAATTTGAAAGATTACTTAGGTCTGTTTTTTTTAGATGCCTTATTTCAGGGGTCGGCAATACCTGTCCTGTCCTTGTGCACCTGTCCTGAATTTCAGGACAAGACAAGGACAGAAAATCTTAAAACCTGCCCGAGGACAGGACAAGGACAGAAAATGATAAAACCTGTCCTAATTTTTGTCACGGGAAAAAATTTACACTGAAAATAATATATTTTTTGAGGTTAAATCTAGCGTACCCACCGTAAAAAATTTTTAAAT
>SCLH01063235.1:0-26276 GCA_004367855.1 Oikopleura vanhoeffeni
CAATGTTGCTCAATATAAATCTAAGCTATAGATTATAATCATTCACGTTTCGCGCGCGAGAAGCAAGGAGCTAAAAAAATTAAAATCTTTTTCTAAAAACTAAATCAACATTTGCAAGAGATATAATTAATCAAGAGATAAAAGAAAACTACACAGCAGTACAATAAAAATCAGTGGATTTTTTACAACCGAAATTGGAAATTTACAACAAAATTGAAAATTTATACAAAAATTTGGAATTTACACGAAAATTGAAATAGAAAAATGAATGAAAATTATGACGATAGCGGGCGTGAAACGGAAGAAGTCGATATAAGAAATGTGCTGCCACAGACTCAGTGTCTTTCTGAAGTTATACAAAAATATAACGAGGTTGGTGCGCCAAAACGAGTGACTATCATCCAGCCGAAAACTAGAAGAGCAAATATTGGTACCGGACAATATCCACGATTAAATGGTGTTAATCTGGTTACTGGAAGATGCCCTGCAAAAGACGCTCTAGCTGAAACTTTCCAAAGAACTCCCACTATTTGGAAAATGTGGCCAGATGATAACGCTATGATAACCATTGAGGCCATGGCAGCACAAGTTCAAGTAGGAGCTTCTAGAGTAATCCCACTCTCATTAGTACTTGAAATTCCAATCGGCCGTCCAAGGGACAAATTTTATAACGACATAAGAATCGCGGGCCTACAAAACGAACTCACCTATGACAGAGATATCGCCTTCTCTACATTTACTCTCCTTTGTCAAAATCTAAGAGGATACATTTTCTGCATTCGTCGATTTCGTGAATTTATGCACCCAATGGACCCAGCTTACGACTTTCGTGAACTCGAAATTTTTATGTTCGCAATGAGTATTCGGAAAAATTATAATAAAATCTCGATGAAAAATGAGTTTATTATTGAGATGAACCAAGCTGTTAATTTCTCCAATACTTTTAGTTATATTTACGACTACAATCGTCAAATTAACAAAATAGCACATACACGTTATGTCCATGGAATCGTCCATTCTGAAAGAGGACAAATTGCAGATCTACCGTCACCAGAATTCGGAAATAAAGCATTATTAATTACAAAAAATTATGATGGCAACGAAGCAGATTATACATCGTGGATGCGTCACTGGAAATCAACCGATGATGAGTATATTATGGGTTTGAATAAAAAAACTTTCGGTTACGATTCGTCCGAAATAACGCCAACTATGCGAAATTTTGTAGCTCATCGAGAGTTTGAAGTTACAAAAACCATCCAAAATGGGCAATCTGAAGCGAATAATGAGTTTAATCAAATTAGAAATAATGTGATTAACCGTGCAGCTGCACCTTATAAACGACGCGAAAATGAAAACCCGCCAACCCAACAACCACCTGTAGAAAATGCGCTCAATATTTCTCAAAACCAAAATAAATCTGTTTCGTTCCCGCCAAATAATGTGAATCACGAAATTGATTTAAGTAATCAAAATCCACTCGAATTAAATAATCCAAGCCGTGGGAACAGAAATCAATCAGTTTTAACTGATGCTGACATGGCGGAATACGTAAATACGACAATTAACGGTACTTTAAATTCTGCAATTTCTGAAACAGAAAGCTCAGTATTAGATAGTTCTGTGTCTCTGACACCGTCATATTCGAGAATAAGAAAAACACCGTCAAGATTCAAAGATCCCAATGAATCAAGACCAATTGTCCCAAAAACGCCATCTAGTCAAATTTCAAATAAAATGACTCCATTGAAACAAATTTCGATGCCCATGCCAGTAACTTTCGGCTCTCCTGCAGAAATATCTCCAAGATTATCGTCAACTCTACGTTCTGAAGTTGCAGATTCAAACTCTTCAAAAAATTCCAGCCGAAGTAAAAAAGAGTCAAAAAAATCTACAGCCAAAAATTCTGAAAAAAAGCTGTTAACACGCAAAATGAGATCACATTCAAATACAGCTGAAAGAATTTCTCAAGTGGCATCGATTTTATTTGATCATCAAAAAGGCCAAGATACTCAGAGTATTAGTCTTAAATCAAGACACAATCACGAATCTGATGAAGACGAACATTTTTCCAGCGCGCTAGAATCACTACCGCAAAAACTGCTCGCTGAAACACCGTCTAGAAATCGTCATGAAAATCCAAAAAAACGGAATTTTTCAGAAACGAGTACGGTTACATCTCCAAAACCTAGCACCTCTTCGGCTAGTAACTTCGCAAATCCAACAATTCAAAATAACATCAATTTGAATAAAAAACCGAAAGATTGGCTTTCTGAAATGACAAAAGAAAACCATGAATTTGAAAGTCCGGGGCAAAAAATTCATGAAGATTTTACTGAAGCTGAAATAAAGCTTAAAAATTCGATATTGGAAAAAAATGTTTCTACAAATCAAGAACCTCCCAATGATATGAATGCTGCAAATGATGGAAATTATGAAATCGCTAATGATGGAAATAATAAAACTTCCATAAATTCCGTCCACACCGCAGAAAAAGAAGTTAATTTAGATTGAAAGAATGGCAGCCGGCCAAAATTCGTCAAAAATGTATATATTAGATCTCAGAAGAAAAACAAAAAACAACAAAAAAATAAAAAAAGCGTAGGCGAATTATACAAAAGTAAATCAAAAACAAGTGATTTTCAAAGACGACAGTATATTGCCAAAATCAACAAAAAATTCTCAAAAATACGCAAATCAATTGGTAAAGAAATAGTCAAATTCAACACATCCCAGCTCGAACAAATTGCTAACTTTTCACGATTTATTTCCTGTAACCCAGTTATATCTGTAATAAAATCAAGAAAATCAAGTTTGATGGATAAGTCAATTGCAATTGAGATATATGAAAATTTATTGGCAGTCATCTCCAATATTATATCAACTGGAATTGTTAATTTGCCAATTGAGTTAAACCACTCGCTAAAAAATGTCTGGAATGAAAAGCAAACATTTAAGTTGCCAAATTCTGAAATAGAACAACTGAAAGATATCTTTGACGATATCGAAAAACGAGTTGGATTTTTGCGAAATTTACCGGTGAAGCCTATAAACAAAACTTTCAAATCTAAAAACGATACCCCCGCAACTGTGTATAACCTTGACAAAGAAATGATAGAAAGTGGGCGTTGTGATAAAAATAATAAAAAAACCACTGATCAATCGATAGATCAAAATAAATCTGTTAATATGAATGAGACAGATTTAATCTCACCTATCACCACATCGCCACCACTCTCCCCTTCTATCCTCACCTCGCCACTTCTCTCCCCTCCTCTCCTACTGTCATCAAAAAAATGGAAACCTTTCAATCCCTTTGCAGAAAAAATAACATGGCATGATAATACAATTGTAGAAAAGGTAAAACAATTCAGCAAAAACGTCTTCCCAGCTCTACAACCTGACAGTGGAGAAATATTATGTGAAAATGTTATACAATCAGTGCTTGAAGTTGCAATTATTAATTTAAGATGTATTGACATGACGGGTGATAATAATAACATGTACATCGACCTGGTGTTACAGATGCCAAAAGTTGATATATTTTGTATATCAGAAATGCTATATAACCCGCAAAAAAATCCACAAAAAATTCCATGTGGATACAAAATATATTTCAACACAAATCGTGGCAAAGTGTCCAGTGCATTTCTGATTGAAGAAAAAATTGACAAAAATTGTGTGGTAGAAAATTATAGCTCATTAATTCTGAAAATGACCATACATTACGGAGTTAAAAAAGTCGATAAATTTACAATTTTCTCAACATACCGATCCCCAACTAACCGAGATGACAATCACATGGTTATTCAACATGGATTTAACTCATACGACGATTACTGCCGACATTATATTAAATTCATAGAAAATATGGAAACATTAGAAAATGCAATTTTAGTAGGTGATTTAAATTGGCACATAGATGGTTTATTAGCTGGCAAAGTACGTTATTATGAGAAAAATATAAATGAAGTTTTCTCCAATACTACGTTAATAAACAAATGGCTAAAAAAACCATCATTTTTATGCAGATCTGGAAAAGGCAGTTTTTTGGACGTTGTTATCCATACGCAAGACGCCCAAGTCCCAAAACTAGAAGTTAAAAATTGTAAAGATTTTGTGGGCATATCAGACCATCAAATTGGAATAATAAGATTCCCGTGGCTTCATAATCGAAAAATCAAAAAAACAATTATGATACGACCAAAACTTCATAAATATCTACCGTCATTCGAAATCAGATTCCTAAAAAAATCATACGAAGAAAATGGAATATTTTTTTCAAAAAAACTACAACAAACAAAAGTCTATACGAAACTACAAAAAATCCAAGAAGACGATGAACTACATGTACAAAATATGTTAAGAAAAATAATCTGGAATCCCGTAGATGTTACAGAAGCGTATAAAATTATTAAAAACCTAGCAGATACCGTTACCCCCTTAAGAGCCACAACTTTAAAAACTGGGAAATCAGCTGTAAAGAAAACCGAAAAAAGAATACAACTCGAAAAAGAAGCACTAGAATTATATAATAAATATAAAGCAGTTGGTTTTACAAATCAGATGATCAAATGCATGCCAGATATAAAATTTATCAAAAAATTAATAAAAAAAGAAATACAGGCAACATTCCGGCAGCACTGGACAAAAACAGTGGACAATTTAGCAATAGAGCAAAAAATGGATTGGAACATAATCTCTATATACCATAATACAGATCGTTCAATTCCAAGATCACTCAAACCTGAAGATTTAGCACTACAATTTTTAAAATTGAGTTATGATTATAACCCAAAAAATATAAATGTAACTCAATTATCAGATCACGTGGATACTGATGAAAAATTCTCCTTCAAATTGCCAATAACTCCAGGGGGAAATAATCCTCTAACGTCACTCGAGATGATTTATAGAAAAAATAAAAACTCGAAATTTAGTACGGGGGAGGATGGAATCTGTCTCAACCTCCTATTATTAATGAGTCCTCTACATTGGACCATGTTGGCAAAAATCATCACGACACTTCTCGAAAATGGAAAATATATGAAAGATTTTCGAAACGTCAGATGTATTCCGTTACACAAAAAAGGAGATAAAAAAGATCCGGTAAATTACCGACCCCTATCGATTTGCAGCTCTATTGTAAATGCTATAGAAAAATGTATGGCCGTTCAAATATCAGCTCATGCAGAGGAAAAACAAATTTACCACATGGATATGATAGGATTCCGTGGTGGTCATAATGTGGGCCAAATGGTGAACTCTGTGAGACAGGAAGTTTTTGATGGACAAAAAAATTATGGAGTAATAATCTTAACGGATTTATCTAACGCCTACGGAGCAACGGATATGTCTATTATAATGTCCAAAATGGCAAAATTCTTTAATAAATCAGCACTTCGGGCAATAAGAAGCTTTCTTATTCAGCCTACGATAAAAGTTGAAATAAATGGAAAAAAATCAACATCTTTCGACAACGCGGATAGAGGGTATGGACAGGGTAGCTGCCTGAGTTGTACTCTATTTTTACTATTGATGACACAATCACATGGTTTAACACAAAATGCGAGGAATTTCTCGTACGCGGACGATAACCAAATAGTCGTCGTAGGTGACGATCCCGTACAAGTAGATATAGAAGCTAACAAAGCTGCCCAAGCTTTTGCCGATATGTGCAGAGACTTAAATATAAAAGTAAATTATAAAAAGTCCTATGTCAATATAATCAAAATGAAACGCGGAAAAATTGACTTCAAATGTGTAATATCAATGGATGGAATTGTCCTTGAAAATAAAGAACAAATGAACATGCTAGGTATCAACATGGACAATGATATGAATTTTGCACCCCACGCTGCACACGTGACTGGATCTATGCGGAAATACAATGGATTTATTACGGGGATGCTAAAATATACAGGACCGAAATCTGTTTCTTTAATGTCGAAATCTTACATGAATGGAAAATTAAGCCACGGTTTAGCATATATGCCGTTTTTTAAAAACAATCATTATAAACAATGGCAATTCCAGGCAAATAAAATATTCAACAAAAAATTTACTACAAAAGAAGAAAGAAAAAAATTGAAAAATTTCAAACTAATGACGCAGTTTATCCTACTCTACAGGGCGTTTTGTATCAGCTTTCAAAATTTGCACCGTATGACTCATATGACCCGTATGAACTCAATTTTAACAACAGCATACCCAGTCTGGGAATTTGAAAAACTAATTAGCTGTTTCTACCAGCCGAACTACGGAAAAACGCGTAACGATGAGACAATACCATTTTTTAGACCAGCTCGGCACAATATCAAGGAAAACAAAAGAACAGTCACTACAGCCCCAATGTTATGGTCAACCGAATTTAACCGCCTGCCACCAAAAATAAGATCTACAATTGGTACAAAATACTTCAACGGGAACATAAAAAAATATTACAAAAACAGGTGCCAGCACCAAGAGCATACACTGGCATTATGTGAGGGATGCAACAATACGACTGACATATATTTTAATGACGAGAAAATGAGAAAATTTAATAAAAATTGGGAAGCGAAAAACATGACCGATAATGCAAAATTTGAAGAGCGGCTTGAAAAGTGGTTCGAGGGTACGAAAACCGGAAATAAAGTACTGATGTACTTAGATGAAAAAGATATCAATAATAAATATCATGATTCTAAACTACACGATTGGTTAAAAGACAAAGGCTGGCAAATCTGCAGAGCCCGAAGAGCAAAAAAACTCCTTGGAAAGAAATACTTTACTCCTAAAAAGTAATAAGGAACAAAACCTTGCAAAAAAATACTGGTTGGTAATAGATGCTACTGGCATGAGAAAAACATGTCTTCGATATACATCATAGATGTTATTCGATTTAAAAGACACGTGAAGTACCGAAAAACAAAGGGAATGAGTTATGACCCCAAAAGCAACTCGACAAAATAAAAAAAGACAAAAACAACAAAAATCAAACGACAATCATCTCTACACATCCTCATATACATTTCTACAGAAATCTTTTCTACAAAAATCAAACAACATTCATCTCTACACATCTCTACGACCATTTCTACAAAAAAACACATAAGTACTATATATTAGGGTGTTTTACAGATAATATAAAATTTTTTTATTTTTTTGGGGAAATGGCGATATATCGGGAACTCTTTTGCAAAATTAAAATTTTTTAGTAAAATCTCATAAAGTTCTTTTTGAGAATGAAACGTCAAAAATAAATTTAAATATTTTAAAAAAAAGAATGTTTTTTTGAAAAACGTCACATTTTTTTTTGAAGAGAGGATTTTTTATAAACCAGTCTTCCGAAACAATTTTTTTGAGATAAAATGACAGTAATAAATTGTCTGTAATACCTTAAAGAACAATAAAACTGAAAAGATCAATATATTTAAAAATAATTGCCAAAATGTGTTCTGATTAGGATCGGATGTTATGTATAAGTAGCGCGTAAAAATCGGATTTTGTGTATAGATTGTAAGTCGAGTCGGTGAATTTTTTGAAAAAACTGAAAATTATGGATTGTTGTTACTAATGATAAAAAGTTGTAGTTGGGGGATTTTTTCAATAAAAACTATTTCACATTTTTTCATATCACGTATACCAGTAACAAATTAAAAATAAAAAAAACGCAAAAACACTGTCTACTGGTTTTATGGGATCGTGTGATAATAACGAGTAAAAATAGGGTGTATATTTTGAAAACTTAGATGATTATAATGCTTAGAATCCTGCAAATTGAAAAATATGTAATTGAAAACACGGAGTCGTAAATAATTTTTTTTGTTAAAACACTTAGCATGGATTCATGCTAAGTTTGTATATTTTCCAGGGCTAAATATGACCTTCTTACATGGTAAAGACAGATTTGAAGGTACGATTGAATCAGGGGAGATTGCCTTTTCGTAGTTTTCCTCTGAGAGAGATTCTCTTTTTTCGTTTTGTTCCTTTGGGAGTACCCATCACATACAGCTGTACATCAGGATCGGACGAGTTTGCCTCCAACTGAATAGGTTGATTTTCGCTGGCACTGGTGCTGGGTTCTGTCTCTCGTGTAGTTGGTGACTTAAGAACGACCAGATGATCAGAACCAGGGACGCTACGAGGCCGCTTAAATGGGTTTCTGATTGTACGATCTCTGAAATTGCCACTGTAAATATCGCTACCAATAAGCCGATCCCGTACGTCGACTGATAGCGGTGAGATTGTGGAGGCGGCTGTAGTGTGGCAGGTGGGAGCGATGTCGTCACAGGTGTGCATTTCTAGAACGAACATTTAGTTTTTTAAGAAATTTTTATATTTTTTAGTAATAAAAGTGTGAAATTGCTATAAAAATCCCGTTTTACAAAAATACAAAATAAAAATGAATATAATAACCGATAAAGAAGGAGTGATCAAAATCTGTTATTCTTTTGAAAAAGTAAATTGAAAAAAGTTAATAATAGGAAAATTAATTGCAAACTCTTTTTTCAAATAAAAAAATTGTAAAATTCAGAAATCTTTTTAGAAATATACCGCTATCGTAGCTGTAAGCTAAGAGAAAAGCAAAAAGGCATTATAAATTTTCTTCGTGAAACCTCCTTTAAGCAAAAAATTAATTTTTTTGTAAAAAAATTTTGAAAACTAATTCTGTTGTAAAAAGTAAGAATATAAAATATTTTTTTACCTGATAGGACGGAGTCAAATGAATCATCGAGATTCTCAGAACCATGTCCAGCGATCTCTGTTGAGTTCATTTCTGGTACACAGTTATGTGAAGCCAGGTTTGTACGATCGGTGATTGGCCCGCCTCCCGAATAACAATTAGTATCAGCCAATCGCGTAAGGATAGGCATTTTCTGAGCATCATCCGAAAGATCCATCACGGTTTGCTCGGGAGTTAAGAAAAAACCACTTGATGTACTAGCCGTTGCATTTTCATTGACACGTTCAAAACCAATGTCCTGATAATCTTCCTTATCGACGACATGTTTCACCATTTGGTGGATACAAAACTGAAAACGTTAGATATTATATATGATTAAACGTTATAAATTGTTCTAAAAATGTTAAGATTAAAAATATTATTTGATCAAAGTGGAAAAAGTTTTTTCATTTTTTCTTTATAGAAGCCATGAAAGGTGCCTTCTAAATATTTTTTTGGAGGAGAAACGGAGTATTTTTTTCTAACTTTTGGAAAAATCATTTCAAGTTTTGTTTAAAAATGTCAAAATAATGATATACATTTTTTTCAAATACTTTTATGAGTAATATAAATGGGAAGTTTATCTAATTTTTTCATATACATAGGAATTCTAAAAAAAGAAAAAGTTTTTTTCAAAAAAACTTTTAAACCACTGTGGTTTATAAAAAATGAAATATTCGATATAATTAATTTTGTGAAAGAAGGGGTTTGTGAATGAAGTTTTCGACCAAAAGACTTAGCGGAGTTATTTTTTTGTTGAAAGAATGGAAAACCGGGGTGCCATTATTAACAAAATAGTAAAATTAAAAAACACAGAAAGTCGCGTACCTCTTCATGTCCATGTTTTGACATGAAACTAGCGCACATAAGAGCGGCGTCGGACAGGGCACTGTCTGACATTTTGTGAGAACCATCTTCGTGAGTACCACCGGAGTTGAAAGACTCGTGATAGTCCAACATATTTTCGAGTTTATCAACCATAGATTGATTGAGCGGATCACTACCACCCGCCTGATCGCTCGACTCCCCAGCTGTGGACTCCAAAGTATCGTTGCCAGGCCCATCACGACCATGTTGTTTCAGATATTCATACGGAGCGTGAAGACC
Organism: Oikopleura vanhoeffeni; assembly: GCA_004367855.1. Lineage (NCBI taxonomy): Eukaryota > Metazoa > Chordata > Appendicularia > Copelata > Oikopleuridae > Oikopleura > Oikopleura vanhoeffeni. Next base: position 9,815 of record SCLH01063235.1, read on the forward strand.
AGTTATATCTAGTTTGAATGAGATTTCATCCGCAACTGCCCCGAAGTCCAAGAGTTTCTAGAAAGAGTGAATAAAAACCTATTTTTTTAAAAAAAATCACAAGAATTGGTCAAAATTGAAATTTATATGATGAAAATTAACTGAGAGGTTGTCAGATTTTTTCTGGACGAATCGATAGAAACAATTATATGATAAAATTTTATTAGAAGGTAGCCTCTCGCCCAAAAATAAATGCTCCCATTTGCAGATACCCCGAGGAAAAATTTTTTTGCTCTGTAAGCGGCAATTATGTTTTTAGAAATTTTTTTGCTGTAAACGGGCTCTGTGGTCATTTTGTTGGAAGAATTTTTTCAAAGTCATTTTCGCTTCTTTGATTTGAGACAATTTTGTTGGAGATTTTTGCATAGTTAAAGAGGTTGGAAATCTGAAAATATTGCTCTCCACTGGCACTTGTGCTCAATTTTCAAAAGCTTCCCAATTACTTTAACAAATCTTTCAATAAAGTTTTAAAATTATCGAAAAAGATTAATTAGAAATAAATCGGCCTACGTTTTATACCCTCGAATAAATTGATAATTTAAATTGATAATTATCATAATTTATTATCAAAATTGATATTCAAGAAAAGGCTGAAAATTATTTTTTTGTCAAGGAAATTTCATTTTTGTAGAAAAATAACTCACTGCTTGACAGGAAGGTAATAAGCACCCTACGGTGACCTGTTCAAAGACACCGCGAAACTTGGAGCCACACTTTTTGCTTTTGGTGCCAGATTTTGAGAGAACAGAACCTCCTGTCCATTGTTTTAAAAGACAGTCGGAGATTAACTGAGTCTTTTCATCTCGCATCTTTACCAGAACATCAAAGGAGGATAAACATCTATTATCATTCAAAATAGATTCCAATTGTGGGATGTCTGTAGCAGCATCGGATTTCGCATTTACAAGAGCAATATGCATCTTATAGAAATATAAAAAGTTAAAATATTAAATCATGAAAGACTGAATGTTTTCAAACTTGAGGTTGATCTGAAACCTTGTTCAAAATCAACTTCAAAGTATTTTTTGTTTTTTTCATAGGAATTGTTTTGAAAAACTAATGAAAATCATGTCATTAAAATTTTAAGAGGAGCAGGTCAACTACTTTCTATTCGATTAAAAGTAATAAGAATTCAATAGTTTGGAATACAAATTTTTGATTTATAGAAATTCTTCAAAACATTCTTGCTTGGTGCTTTTGAAATTAAATATTATTTTTAAAGAAATGACGTATTTTTTTGTTTCTTGGTCATGATAATTGAATCTCAATCAGATAAATTGCGGGGTTTAAATTCAAAAATTTTTTTTGTTTTTTCCTTGATAAAGAAACCAAGTTGTTTTTGCGAGTTTATATGTGGCCGTTGATTGAAATGAGTTGTGAAAAACACTAAAAAATTCTTTTATAAAAAACTGAAAGGAAAAGGCTTTGTCTTATTATCGAAGAATTCTTAAAATAAAGAACCAATAAATAACGAAAGATCTGTAAAGTTCTTTCAGTTTTTTAACACATCGTCGGATTTTTTTGTTAAAAATAAAAGTAAAAACCTTAGTTATTGTAGATGCACAAAAATCAATCAGGTTCTTCACATCTCGGTTGCTGTCGAGATACATGGACTGCATCATAGCAGAAACTGAATCCACATCGAGTGGGGCCGTAAAATCTTTAATTAGCATTTGAGTAGTGCCAAAATTCGGAAAATGAGTGACCTGCAGTCTTTTGAGGTCGCGCGGTAGTGTGGAGTGCAACTGATAGGACTGCCGCGCACTTTTACCCAACACAGATAATAGAACCTTCTCTCGAGCCTGATAGCGATTTGGTATGTCCAATGAACCTAAAAAACAGCGAAAAATTAGAGACATTTGTTTCCAAAAAAATGATAAAAAACCGCAGTTTAAAACATCCTTAAAAATAGTCTTTTTTAAAAAAATCTGTTTTACGAATTTTGTTTGGAGGTTCTGTTTCTGTGGAATTTTTTTATGACAAAAACTAGAGGAGATAACGTAGAATCGTACCTACTGATGCTACAACAAAATCGTTGGGGGGTTAATCGGTTCTAAAATTGGAGTTTCGGCGTCGGGAGGGCAGTGAATGGCCAGATAATTCCAGAAAGGAGATCGTACCATGGCAGAGCCCATATTATGATAACGACTATAAACCTTATCAAGTTGACACAAAATTGAACAAACGTCACCAAGGTGATCAGCGAGGGCGATGTCGAAGGAGGTGTTGTTTGATAAAGCCTGAATTTTTTTTGAGAAAAGGATATCTATCAAATGTTTTTTTTGTCAAAAATAAAATGACCTCGAATTGTGAGGTTGCCGGTCCTAACCAGCTCGAAAATTTGTTTTCCCAAAAATCAGAATAATTCGAAGAAAATATATAATATAGGCGAGTTAAAAGCCGTCTTTTTTCTTGAAACTATATCAAGACACTATGAAAAGTAAAAAGGTTAAAAATTCCGCTAAACAAAAATAAGCTATAAAATTTGTTGTCTGATTGCTAAGATTACAAGTTAAAAATTAAAAACATTTTTTACCAAATATCATAATGTCAGAAAACTCACAATGTCATTTGAAGAGGCTGGCAGTATAGAGTCTGGTAACATTGCGATTGGTCGAGTTGGGAAATCAGCAAGGCTGAGCGGCAATACATTTTTTCGAACATCAAAAAGAAGTTGGCGTGATAAATTCGGATTGTCATGTGCCTGAATTGTTGAGATAAAAGTGGTTTCAATGAAAATTTCTACGGAAAATTTTTTTGTTGTTATTTGTTTTAAGAATCACTTTTTTTGTAATAAAAAATCAACTCACCATGGCGATGATAGAAGTTTGAGTCAGTCGTAATTTGCGGCGAAGTTCGGAGGCATCATTCAACTTTGCATTGAGATTGTTCCATTTCACATCTTTTATCCGTTGAGCATTGATGTGCCGACTATGCGCACGCATGTTGGAAAGCGCACTTGTAGAACTCACATTTTGATCAGATCGAGTTGTATCACTATTCACAGTGGCATTTACACGAAGGCCCATTTTTAGCGAATTCATGAAAGCACGACGCCGCTCAGTATGAGGATTCGGTATCATAGAAAAGAGGTCACGTGACTAAAAATGTAAAAATAAAAAAACATATCAGAATTGTGCTGATAAGACATATATAAATAACAGTTGCAAATTGCTTTCGAAAAAACATGTCAGGATAAAGATTACATATGTTCAAAAAAACGTTTTTTAAAAATATTGTAAGTAAGGTCGAAATGTTTTCCTGATATAAAAATTAGTGTTGAAAAGCATGGTTTCTTGGAAACTGTAGCGATGTGTAGGACTTTGAGCTGGCGGGGAGTTGTTGTAGGAATTGTAGTAAAAAAGCTAGAAATCAAGGTAGTCATAATAATGAGGGAGGTTGCGTTGTCTGCTTTGTCAGGTTGATTTCAGGGCTTTGATTTTGTTCAGATGGCAAGTTCCGAGCTGAACGTGTACTTTTACAATGTTCTTAAAAATCGTTCAAGAAACAATATGACAAAATTTGCAGAAACAATACCACTATTAGTGTCTATTTGGATGTCTCCTAGAAAAATAAAAGAATAATACAAAAAGGTAAAAATAAAGTGTATTCGAAAATTAAAAACAAAATATTTTTTTAAAAAAACTCTTAGAGACATACAAAAAAATTAGAATTTTTTTGAAAGAACGAGCCCTATGATAGCTTGGATTTGCTGATTGAGACTGGCAAAGTCTGGGTCGGGGTCGTGGACTTTTGATAACAGTGCGGATATCAGCTAGACACATGGAGCGCGTTTGGGTGGATGCATTGACACTGGAGCGCGATGTGTCGAGAGTTGAGGGTTGGTTGTGGATGTGCGACACAACATTGTCTATTACAGTGGATGCTAAATGTTGATGGTTTTTTGATGCGGGGATTGTTTTGAGCAGGGTTGAATTTAGAGAGAAAAATATAGCTTTTTTCTCAAAAAAAGGGAAAATTTTCTTCTCAAAAAATGCGAGATCATAGAAGGCCGATCTTACTGGATTCATTAATGACAAAATATGAACTCAATCAGCTCCATAGAAATCTTATGTATCCAACTACCCGACGATTTCAATATTAGGGTCAACCGGCTTTTTGTAAAAATGACTCAAAAATTTTTTTAAGAAAAATTGAGTGACCTGAATAAAGAGGTCGTGGGTTTTCTGGAAAACAAGAAACAAGGAAAACGTAAAAAAATAAGCATTTATTAAAAACACTCACTTGTAATTGGTGTATAGATTAGTTGACGCCTTCCCCCCTCAATGGTCACTTGCATGGTACGTGTGGGCTGTTGATCGAGTGGGCCGAGCTCTGGTAAATCGCCGTTTGACATACTTAAAATTAATAAAAAAATCAAGGTGATGCCTGTCTGTAGTCACTGATTTTCTGTTTGTAATAAAAATGAGACTAAGTAGGAGGTGTTAATATAGGTAGATAATTGCGTAACAATCAAAATAAATACTTATAAAAAAAGAGGCAAAGGTTTTTTGTGTGAAATTTGTCTATCTATTGAGGTTTTATGAAAATTTAGAAATACGTCATAAAAAGTAAATAATATAGTCCCATAATTGACTTGTTTTAATTTTTTTATATAAAAGTTAATCTCAAGTACGATGTAAAATATGTAAAAATATGTGTAAAATATGTAAAAAAGTGGAGTTTGAGGAAAGCCAAAAAGAGAAATGTAGGAGGAAAATGATGAAAAATTTTTTTCCTGTATTTTTCTATCTTTTTGAAAATAATAATTTAATGTTAAAAATAAGTTAAAGGTGGCTTGAAAATCAAAAAACACATACAGAATGATGTAGTGAGATTTTGTGAGTATGAAACTTTTCTACTAAAAATCTCTACACGACCAAAATGATACACCAGAGTTTTTTGGAGTGGGAGTTGTTTTTTTACTCGAGAAATTAATCTATGGACGACTTAGAAATGTCGAAATTTGAGAAAAAGTCAAATCAGGGTGGTCTAAAGTGCGAGAGCAGATCCGCTGAAAGGCGCCACAGAGTAAAGAAATCTGTCTTAAAATTTCAGAGGGAGATGGATGACACATGTCATCGGCAGGATTGATGGCTCGCACATAGAAATTTCTAAGTGAAAGTGCAGCATTTACATAAACCCTAAAAACAAATGTAAAGATAGTATAAACGTTCTAAATATTGCAGCAGCTTTTTTTGGGAGGGGTGAGTTGTTTTTATGTTGTTTTTTGAATATTTTATGTAGATTTATTTTTCCTCTCAAAAAAACTGGAAAAAGGGGATCCGGTTTACCAAATAAAGAGTTAAAAATATATCCGATATTGAAAATCGGAAAAACCGGTTAAATTATAATGAGATATTATTTTTTTATGTATAAAAAAACTACGGATGAAGAGAGTTAAAATGAATTGAAATAAACCTTCGAAATATAGGGGCCCCATGTGTAGATAACAAAATTGCAGTTTCAGGGGTGGAGAGATCCATCTGGGCTAGTTGCATAAGACCATACGGAACAGATACTGCTTTGTACCAATCCTAAAAATATGATTACCAATCATATAACAAATTTCGATATTGTCTCGAAAAATAAGATGTTAATAATGTATAAAGTTACACGTTTAAATAATTTTGTAAAACTTTTTTTAAAAAAATTAAATATTATCCACAAAAATAAAAAATGTAACGTTATATAAAAATAACAATAAAATTGATTGTTTTGTAAAAACTGCAGAAATATTCTTTAAAAGAATAAGAGTACACTCTCTTTTACAAGAATGGCGAACTACAGTAAGATAAAAATGGTGAAATGTAAAAAAATTTTTTGTTTATAAGAAGTTTTTTTGGACGTGCGTCCATTTGTTACTTTTAAAAAAATAAGAAACTTACCCATGAATGGTGAAATGATTTGTATTCTCCGGTATTAGAATCAATAATACTATACACTACATTGGCCCATAATTCCATAAAATCAAAACCGCAACGCGGAGGAAGTGCATTACCCCATGTGAACTTCCCATCCCACCCTAATGACCATAAATTGCTAGGATTGTCCAAAACCGGAAGATGTAAAATACAATCTATAATCGAGCTTTCTAACATCTCTAGAACTCGAAAATCAGTAACGTCATGTAAACATGAGACTGGTAAAGACTTGAAATAAAACCGCTCATCATCATTTATAACACCCCCAGCTCGATTAAAAAGTCGGTTACCATTGGCAGTCAAAAATTTTAAAGATATAATGTGAGCGGAAGGCCAACCGTCTTTCTCTCTCGACACAATCCCATTCATACATTTTGAGATAATAGGATTAAATACAAATGCTGACATACACCGACATGTAATGCTGGAACCTAAGGGTTTTCTGTTAAAATTGGAAATATTGATTAAAATTTTATAAAAACTGCAGTATACAGCCAATATGATTAGAGTTAATTTTTTTTGAAAAAATCCCAAAAACTTGAAACATTTTTTTGGAAAAATGAGAGATTTTTTTCGGAAAAATGAATCTGGAGAACTCACTGAAAAGATGCTCTCGCCGTGCACTGGGGTCAAAGGGTGGTGAACCGCTACATTTTACATGACCACTATACGGTGCCACAAAAGGGGAGGAGGGTGTATACAAGCCCTCTGAACCAGTTGAATCATCTGAGGTATCCAGAGCATGTATGATTGGGGGTTGATTGTCGATTCTTGCACGCTTTCCTAGGATAATGAGATAATAATGAGTAACAAGACATTAGGGCGTGCAAAATAAAAAAGGGGCGAAAAAAGCTACCAATAAAATTGTTTTTTATGTAAATAGGTTTTTTTGAATGGACAATTTGCTTTTGCTGCTGATTCAGGGTGAAAATAAATAACAAGCCATGACATAAATATGTTTGGAAATCAATATGTAGATTTGTTAAAACTACAAAGTTGCTCTCTTTTTTCAAAAAACCTACAGAATCAGCGGTAAGAGTAAAAGTGACCTATTGGAGTGCAAATTGTTAAAAGTTACTAACGAAACTGCATATCGTGATTAAACACATCGATGGGATAAAAACTGCCCATGGAGTTTTTTTTGAAGTCTGCTGAAAAGTAACCTTCTGAAGTAGTTATCTTAATAAAATGTCCTTTAAAAACCTGATTTGACCTTCTGTAAAAGAATTGACCGTTTATCTTAAAAGTGGAAAAATAGATCACTATTTTTTTACATATTTCACTTTCTCGCCTCCCAGATATAAAAGGCATTGGTCTCGCATCTACATAGATAATGAAGTAAAATACCACTAGATATTTGTCTGTCAAAACCTTTTTTTACGCCACAACGAACTGCTAAAGATAAAGCATCTTAGGCAGCTGGTTATAATACTCCGGTTAAATCGAGAGTCTTTTTTTCCTTGAGAAAATCTACGATTAAATTAAATATGATACATATACATCCTAGATAAAGATAAAAAAGCCTGAAAATTGCAGTTACCAGATAAATAAATAGCATAAATCTCTCTAATACGCGAAAATGTAGGAGAAGCCTGTTAGACTTTCCTGTGAAAAAGTATTTAATAAAAAAGAGTCAAAATAATTAAAAGACAAAAAAGAAGGTGGTTTTTTTGAGGTTTTTGAACGAATGAACCCATGTTATAATTTTTTTCAGCACAAAAAAAGATTTAAACTAATAAAATTTCCGAGCCATAAATTGATGTTATTAAGCCTATTTTTTGTAAACTCAACAGTATCACCTGGACGACATCGAGAGACTCGGAAATTGTATATAAAAATTGATTAAGAACTGCGAGATACCTCGAATACACAAAAATGTGTATTATTCAAAAACACTGAAAAACAAATCGAGTAGAAAAATACAATACAAAAACTGCGAATATGTAAAAATCAAAATAAATTTTACTTGCGGTTTTGAGGTCGTGTTAACCCCCGGAGACTTCAGAGTGCGCTGCTCGACTAATATTTATCCACTACTGTAGTGGAGAGGTCTTGAGACTTCATTAACGAATTAAAAATCCAAAACCAACCAATTAAAAACTAGAGTTTGAAGAAATATTAGGAGTGGTTTTTTTGGAAAAACGTTGACAGCTCTACACGTGAAAAATTAACGACTCGATGAAATAAAGCCAAATAATTTTTTCGGACACGTCCAAAATAAGGTATACGGGTTTGAGAAAGTTATATGTTAGGACTATAAGTCCCATAATTTGTGCAGGTCGTTGTTTTGGTAAAAAAGAAACGAGTTGGACCTTTAAAAATATTTTTTTTGCGCGATAAAAGATAAAACTTGCAGTAAACGAGTCGTGAGGGAGGTTAGGCTTAAATGAGTTTATTTTGTTGTGGCAGACTGTAATATCTCTCAAAATTAATTTTGAGGCGAAAGAATTGTTGAAGTGCAAAAGTAGACGTGGAAATGAGTAGCTAGAGCAGGAATGGAGAATTGAAGTAAAAATAGGGTAGTAATAATGAGGTAAGATGCGTATGTTCTTTCCTGTTCAAAAAAATCTAAAAAATAAGAGGCTCTATGCTATTTTGTGGTGTCCCGATTTGGCATCTGTTTTATATTAATTAAATACTGAAAAAACGAAAAATCGCTATATTTTGATCACGTGACTACCAAAAAAATTTTTTTTTTTTCATAATTTTTTTCCCATTTTTTCATATATTATTAACCCCCAAGAAGTTTCAGAACAATCCACCCATTATTTCTATAAGTCGAAATTAATGGTGGACACGCTACTTATATGAGCCACTCGATGCATAAAAATAATCAAAAATATTTTTTCCAGGAAAATGTAATATGACACCCCGCCTGGTTTCTTTGCTACAATTTTTTTGCAGTTAATTAATTTTATTTTTTTGAATGCCAATAAAAATGTGGAAACAATCCACCCTTTATTTTTTCACATAAAAAAAGTTCGATGCTTATAGAAAAAACACCTTAGCTGCGCGTTTATTTCTACAAACTGATGCCTTCTATTGTTCACATATAAACATACACACCATGGTGGGAGTAATATACGATTGACGGTAAAAAGTTTTAAAATTATCGAAAAAACAAAAAAGGTCGAACAGGAAAGAACAATAAATGTATGACGTTATAAATATTAACGAGTATTTACACTCTTGGAGGATAGATCCCAGAAGGATTTTTTTTTTGGAAAAATAGCAGTCCAAAAATTTTTTTAAAAAAAGAGACAAAACTTTTTTTGTAGAAATGGTCAATCATACACAGAGCACATACACCCCTTGGCACCGCAGTTGCCGGTAATAGATAAGCCATAATTCTCCGGGCTCAGACGCCAATCCTTTAACCACAAAAAGGCTAACTTGTCAGAACCTGTAAGATCCCGTGGAATACTTACAGATTTGGACAGATGCCACAGATGGTGTTGATAAAGGGGCTGTGCTTCACGATTATAGACCGATTTTACGAGAAATTCAGAAATTTTGCAAAAAAGAATTACGGTTTCAAAATCAAAAGCAGAAACAGCAACTTCCACTAAACCGTTGATAACGTTGGGATGAGTAGATGGGTCTTTTGGCGGTACAGAAATGAGCACGCTATAAAACAAATGTTAGAGCGATGTACATTTTTTCTGTACATTTCTATTTTTTACAAACTAACAAACAGAAATTATGTACTGATATAAACGTTTAATAAACGTTTTGTGCTGTGAGTTTAGTTTTCGGACTCGTTTTTTAAGGGAGGTGTTTATTTGCTGTTTGTTTTTTTGCTTTACTTTGAAAAATCTTGAAAATCTGTTAAAAATGTAACGCGTGTAAAACGCTATTTTTCAAGGGAAATATTTTACAACTTTTTTCCAGTATTGTAATTTTAAAATTTTTTTGTGGGTATAAAATGGCCTAATGAATGTTAATTTATAAATAAAAATTTTGAATCGATTCTAGGTTTTCTGACTCACTATTTTTTGATTTCCAAAAGTACTATCGGGGTTAATTTTGTAGTAAAAACAAGGTGAAATACTTTTTTCGGAGAAATAAATGGCTTACTTGTTCTTCTGGTTTAGACCCGCCCAACTGACATCACCTTTGGGATTTGTACCCTCGAATCCGTTAACAATTGCACAAATGGTTGACAGGTGCGAAAGGGTACCATGATCACCGCCACCAACACCGAAACTGAAAACGAGTCTGTCCCCTCGCTTGAGCCAAGACTTGGATACATTTGAAACCAAATTTCCTCTTTTAAAACCAACTAAAAATAGAAATTGAATTCTAAAAAAAGGGTTAAAAATCCTTAGAAAGATGAACGATTCACACTATTTTTGTTTTTTTGAAAAAATCTAGTAATCACAAAGGGGCCTACCAACAAAGATTCCATATAAACCATGGTAAAAATATAAAAACGAAATAGGAAGATAGATCTTCCAACAAAAATAGAACAAAAAAAAGAAACTTTGTTAAAAAGTAGACCCTTTTGCGTATACTGGAATAAAATAGATTAAAATATCATTGGGTTGCTGAATCTGTAACAAACAAAGGTAAAAAGATCAGGCAACTAGAAAATGATATTTTCCCGAAAAAAGGGGGCTGAGTTGAGTTGTGTGACGGGAAGCGAAATTTCCATGGCCATTTATCTGGTCTGCGGTGTGTTAGCTTTGTTCTTGGGACTGAAATAATGAAGTGTGAGATTTGGAACAGACGTTTCTAGAAATGATACAAGTATTACGAGTTTTCTTATAAAAAAAGAAAAAACACCCTTGTTAAGTACACAAGAGTGTTAAGATGATATTAAAAATAAAGAGATTTTTTTCTAAAAAAGTGACGAATTTTATCATAAAATGGAGCTTTTTTTTTGCATAAAAACCTTAAGAAATTATATTTATTTAAGCAATACTGCGGTAAAAGCGTTCAGAAATTAATCTTGCTTCAAAATGGGGACACTTATGGGGAACCTTAAGTTGACTCAATGTAGAGTATGTAGCGCTAGACGCGTATTATACAAACATAGATATAATAGCGTTTGAGTTCAACAATTATGATATCTCAAAAAGGGAAAAATGAAAATAAAAAGATAAGTTTTTCTGAAAGAAGAAACGTAAAAAAGGGGGTTACGACTCCCTTTATTTTTTCATGTAATTTATATTTATATAATATATTTATTTAAATCAGGTACGTGATTTCATTTAGAAAATAAAAAATATAAAAACGACCCAGAAATAACTATTTTTTTGTAGGAATTTTTTTGAATGCATATTTGCATATTGTTTGAAGAACCCTTTGAAGTAGAAAGTTTTTTTTGGGAAAATAAAATGGTAAATAAATGTAAAAATTACCTGCGGGATTCAATAATTTAAACTGAGAAGTAACCAGGTGTAAAAAAGTAATAACAGTAGAACCCTGGTTACTGTGTGAATGTCCGTTGTTTTGTGAGGTTGAGAATGAGCGGTGAACGTCGTAAATTGGTTTCGGAAACAATAGACGTTGATCCATGGCCAGAGCAGAGAGGTCGGTGGCGAGTAAAATTGAATTATCGCCAAAATAGCCGTACTTCTGCAAAAAGACCAATTTACACTTCAATATCTTTTCTAACATTTTTGGCGAAGAAAAGTATTGGATCCCGGCACTATAGTTAAAAATTGGGCCAGCTGCATGATCTTTACCATCGGGGTAATAAAAGGCGTATATGTTAAATTTTGCAGAACATACACCCCCAAGACGGTCATCATCGGCCAAAACTAGGGGTGTCCCTTTGGCATAGATGTCTTTAAAAGCCCGCTTCAACCGAGGAAAGATGCAATTAATTGCACAAATATCAGAATCCTTAACATCTTGAGGATAGCTTGAACTCTTGATGATAGCAATAATGCGTTGAAGAGACTCACACAGGTTGGGATTCCAGTGAACAGGCAGCATGACTCTAGAAAAATGCGTTTTTTGGGAGAATGTGATTTTAAAAAAATTTTTTTTTCAAGCAATTTTAATTATGCTTATATTTTTTTGTTGAATCCCAAAGATGAAGAGATAAACCGAGGATATGCTCCGGAATTGTATAGGGAATGTAACCTCCGAAATATTATTTTATTCTGATGAGCAGTTTTCTTAGAAAATGTACATTAGTGGACAAAAATTTATGTTTCTGAGGTTATCTACTGTATTTTAGTTTTTTCACAGAAACTAAACCGAAGATTTATTAGTTTAGTGTCATAAGCTTAATTTGGCTTTAAAATGACCTTGATCTGATATGTACTTAACCAGAAAAATGTAACTAAAGTCTCAAGTTTGGCGCCCTCTGGTGGGAAAACCACTTTATGAAAAGTCGCGAAACCATTACCAACTGATTTTTTCGTCGACTTGGTATGGAACCATAACTACCAGAAAAACTTTTTCACAGACACTACCCCCTTAAAAGACCACAAATCGTTTTTATATGACGAAAAGCACCCTGGTGGACTTTTTTCTAGGTCATTTAGAAGTGAAACGAATCCGCTTTTTCTGAAGAAATAATGGGTTTTTTTCTGCCTTAATCATGGAAGTGACAGAAAAGTAGGAAAAATATAGGATGGCCGTGACACATTTTCTGACCGGTTTCATTTACCACAGGAAAGATTCCTAAAAAGGTTTTATCGGAATTTTTTTCCTCAGATCTTCAGCAAAAATGAAGAAAGAGAATCTGAGCCATCATTAAGAACAAACTATATTCTATGTAATGTCCGGTTCTGTTTCTTTATGAATTCCTGGGGACAAACTGTGCCAACGACCATCTTATAGCCGAATTTTTTCAGTTTTTTTGCCTATATTTCGCATCCAGGGGATTATTTCGGAGTTGGACATAAAAATGCAATGTCCATAGTTGTACTTCATTACCATATTTACTTATAAATAAAAACGAAATGCGTAATGGTCTGATTTTACAAAAAATGGACATTTTTTCGTCAAAAGTCATGATTTTCTCCATCAAAATTTTCTTCATGACTTATCTATAAGTGACTTTCGATTTGTGAGATAAAAATCAGGTCGAATAGGGACATGACGTAGGACAGATGACTGTATGTCGTTTTAAGAAATAAAATGTAACTTTTGAAGACATCTGTGGCGGTGTATTATGTGATATAATATAACTTGCTTTGCTCACTATATTTTCTGGAGCGGAAGGGGGTAGGATTCTAGAATATAAAATACCGAATGTAAAAATATCGTCGCGCAACTTCCTCATGTAGAAAAATTGAAATTACAACTGCCAAAAACTTTCTGTAAACAACGCTCAAAGTGAAGCCACAATTATGGCTCTAGTGCCTTGGTGGAAATTTTTTTATACGCTCATAAGGATTAAGAAATAGCGTTTTTTGTTATACCATTTCGATCACTAGGGTTTTTTTGAAAAAAGATAGGATCACGGTTGACATAGGACTACCAATACCAGTTTAGGAGTGTTTCCTTTTGAAGTTTATTTGACTTAATTTTGTGGGACAAGGATTAAAACTGAAATGAAAAAGTCCAAGGGATTTTTTTAACAACGAAGTCCGGCCTGGTATGACCAAAAAAAAGTACAAAATCTTGAAATAACAGCCATCTTTTTAGAAAAGGACCATAAAAAACGGTACAATTATGTAAGAAAAATGAGGTTTCTGGTGAAACTACGTTATAAATGTGGAAAACAATTAAGCCAGAATTAACCTCGAGGGTAAAAATGGCATGAATTTGCTTCTTTGAGACCCTAGTGGTGTTTCTGCCGAGCCAAAACCAATACTTCTACACATAATTTTTTTGAAGAGAGACTATTGAGAAAAGTTCCTCGCTAAAAATCACCGTGAAAACCGTCCCCCAACAATTAATTTAGGATATTTTTAACTTACATTGTGACTGCGAAGATGAAGTTCTCTGAAAATTCGATGTAGGTTCCCAATAAAAATTCCCAATAAAGTTCTCTAGCCAATAAAAAAAAAGTCAAAAAAGGAAAAGCACAAGCAGGACGCCAAAATAAGAGTAAGAAAAATCCAAAACAAATTCTTCCACTACACTATAGGGAAATATTTTTACCAGAAAAACTGATAAATTAAAATAAAATTATTTTTTCCGGAAATAATAAGTTGATATTGTGTGTAAAGATCCCTTTGAAGTGGTGAATTTTGATCGAGATGTACCCGGTAAAAATTAAAAGTATGCCTATTTACGAATCTTCACGAAATGACCTGATAAATGCGTAAGACCTGCAGAGTCAGAAAAATTATAGGAATAGAAATTAACTCAGCAGGCCTCTGGATAACCACTATTTTATTCGAAAATGGCGAATATCTAGGGATATCACGATATGAGGATTATAATAGGTCGGCTTTTAAGTACAAACACTATGTAAAAATATACCTTTTTTTGACGTCTAGCTATGTGATACCATTGGCTTTAAAAAAACGAAATAACTACAAAAAACCGAGGGATAAATTTTCTACTAAGCAAAAATATTAAGTGATTAATGATATTCTGTCACTGTGTGTTACCATTAAAAATACGGATCATCTACTTTGAAAAACATTTTTTTGCTTTAAAAATATATTTTTTTGCTTTAAACAAGTAACAAAGATGCAAATAAAAAGCGAAAAACTTTAGAATTTTGGGTAGAAGGTCTGTATATCCGACTTTATTTCTAAAAAAATTGGAGAGGTTTTGTGGTCAGTGGCAGGTGGTGAGGAAATTGACAGTATGTGAAACAAAAATGTTAGCTGAGGCTAACAAAAGCAGTGGTAGGCGAGGTGTAGATATGTTCTTTCTCAGGCATTGGTCAGGCAGGGGGTGAAGTAGGACTTGGAAAATTTCTTTCTAAATAAATATAGGAGTGAAAAACAAAATAAGACCTGAGATAAGGAAAAGTCATAATTATTAAAAAACCGGTTTGCAAAGGAATAACTAAAATTTTCAAAAATGGTTTTTTTCTACGGAAAACACATTAAAATGAACCAAATTTTCTTGTAGACAAAAATAACAATCAAAGTAGAAAATATAGGTTAAAACATTGTCATACATTTCTCAGAGGATTAATGAGTTACCTAATTTTTGTAAAGAGTGGTTAATCGTCGCTGAATTCGTCTGGTGAGGGGATAACGATCTTCTCTCTCAGAGTGCCATGACAAGTAAATGAGACCTCAGATAGGGAGTCGTCATCAGAATTATAAGAACATGCCTCAAACTTAACCTTTGGAATATTTTTATGTACACGCTGTAAATAAGCAGCTTTTACCAAAAGTGGTTCAAGAGGGTTTGCAGCGTATACATTATCAATATATTGAGGCAGGTTCAATAATCGTAAGCGATCAGGAACACCTGGGGTTTCATCAAACTCGTGGCAAAAACTCTGGAGAGCAGTAATTATGACGCCCTCGAGAAGTTCGATTGTTTCACACCAAAAATGGTCGAGTGCCTATTGGTTATAATGATAAAGGGGGTGTATAAAGGAGATTTTTTTGAGAAACCATATTTTTATACACAATAATTTATCAAAAATAGTCATAAAACCAAAATTTTTTTTAAAAAAATGGCTTCTTGAATGAGTCCTTTTATATAGACAAAACAAAAAGAAACTTACCGACTCCAGCAGGTATATTTCATTGGCAAAGAAGTCCCCCAATCCTTGAGCATAAATCCCAATGAAGGAGTGCTTCTGAAAAATCGGGTGATTATATATTAAAACCTTTTTTTGTTTTTTCAGAAAAGGGGCTTAAGGGGGGTGTTTCTCTCCAACCGAAAGATTTAATTTTTTTTGGAGAAGAATCATAAAATAAACACCGATTTTGGGACAGGACCGTCAACTGTGCACTTGCCTCCCTTTAAAAATATTATTTCAAGAAAATTTAAATGAATTATTGTTATTTAAATTGTTGTTTTTTTAAATAAAAAAGAACGACTTTTTTTGTACCAAAATTCCTATGAGACTGTTTCTATATGCGCAAAATTCCCAAGATTTTTTTGTATAAATCGGTGTGTATAAATTTTTTTGTGATTCAGTGAGACTTTGTTTTATGAAAAAGCTACATGAATTAAAATTAAAAATTACCGTATAAACTGTTGTCAGATCGGCGGACATTGATCGTAAAACGAGTATCGTTTTCATAGCATCATGAGGCAGTGTTACAATGTTTATATGGTGATAAAGTACACCAAGAAAATAGTCGACCCGATATAACTTGGTGGGATAATCGACGGGATATCCAGTTTTGTGAAGCTTGGGGGAGGAAGTCCAACCTGAAGCAGCAACCACCCCGGGATGATACTCACATAATCTGACATATCGCGCAGAAGCAGAGGATATAGCATCCCTCAAAAATTTATTGTTGTTGTAAAAATCCCCGGAATAGGGAAAATAACACGTAATAGTGTCTCGGGCGGCACACACAGCGTATTCATGCTCCTCTGCTCGAAATTCAACAGGGTTATCCTGAAAAATGGAAAAGTTTTTAAAAATTTTTTTTAATAAATTTTTT